>JAPFFP010021586.1:0-16387 GCA_026153255.1 Solanum medicagineum
AGTGACACTCCAATTTGTCACGTTGAAGGCGAGTGACTCTCCAAAACAAATTAACTTGTCACACTGAAGGCAGTGATTCTCCATTTTGTCGCGTTGAATGCGAGTGACTCTCAAAAATAAATTAACTTGTCACACTGAAGGTCCAATTTGTCACGTTAAAGGTGAGTGACTCTCCAAAATAAATAACTTATCACACTGAAGGCAGTGATGCTCCGATTTGTCACCTTGAAGGTGAGTGACTCTCCAAAATAAATTAACTTTTCACACTGAAGGCAGTGATGCTCCAATTTGTCATATTGAAGGCGTGTGACTCTCCAAAATAAATTAACATTTCACACTGAAGGCAGTGATGCTCCAATTTGTCACGTTAAAGGTGGTGACTCTCCAAAATAAATAGCTTGCCTCGGTGAAGTCTTATAATCTTAGCCGCTATGTTAGGTTATCTTATTCATAACATTAAGAAAAATGTGTTATTCATAATAGGGTAATAAGAAGAGATTTAAAAATGAATAGAGTAATTAGTGAAGGTAGAAGTCATCTGGAGTTATTCAGCTTGTATTGGTCTTGATGAAATCTTGCAATATTGGTCATTGTGTCAAGTTATCTTATCTGTAACATTAATAAAATATATTATAAATCATAATAGATCAATAAGAAGAACTTTTGGGAATGAAAATAGTAGTGAGTAAGGTAGAAGTAATCTGGAGTTGTCCAACTTGTATTGGTCTGGATGAAATCTTGCAATCTTGGCCATTGTGCCAAATTATCTTATAGGGCCATTGTGGGTCCAATGATGCCTTGTAGCTTTAGTTCCTGCATCCAAAGAAAAATGCTTAGTTTTGAGAGATTGATCCATGTTTGTTTCGCTTTGCCATCTTGATGCTTGTATGCTATATGATTTGCATACCGGATTCATCTTGAAGTACAAGTTTGATGGAATTTTTGGGTGTCTTCCTCAAAAATTCTTCCCCAGTTTAGAATACGGAAGGAGTCTTAACTTTCTTGTTATTTCCAATTGATTTTTTGAGAGAACCTCAAAAAATCTGCCCCAGTTGTAACTTCAATATAACTCTTATTCTGACTTGTTGGAGAAAGTATTCTTTTAAGGAATTTTGAGATCCTCTAAAAGTTCTGCCCAAATCTTCATTGTAAAGAGGGATAAAAATCTTAGAGGGAACATGACCGAGCCGGTATGGCACCTATGTATCTCGCTGAAATAGGAATCAAGTCAAACATTGTTTCGAGAAATAATGAGTCTAGAAACCTTCTTGAGATGTAAAATATAAATGTGCTGCAAGGAATATTGAAAGTCATTTTGTTTTGATGAAATCAACAAGTTTGATTACCAAGATAAATCGATTTCTCTTTTGTAAAGGAAAGAAAAACTCAAAAGGTGAAAGAGTTAGTCCATTAATCAAATTGATCAAAGCAACAAATAAAAATTATTTTTCCTAAACAGATTAATCCAAAATCCAAAAAATGAGACTTTCTAAAACAAAGGCCAAATAGACAAAATTTGATCTTAATGGATTGAAATGAAAAATGTTCATAAGCTGGCTTTTTAAGAATTTTAACTGAGAATAATGATGTCCAAAAATGTTGATTTGAAAATGATGGGGTATTTGGTAATTCCGGCTTATTTTGAGATGAAAAATTATTTTTTTGAGGATAATAATATCAAATGAATTTGAGTGATGACCTAATTGAAACATAAAGAGTTATTTTCGGCATTTTTAATAATGAACTCGAACATTCTAAAAAGACCCAAAAATTGAGTTTATATGCCTAATATGTTCTAAGTCTTTGGCATAGAATGATGGACCTAACATATTTGAAGCAAAACATATATATTTAAACATATAAACACAAATAAAGCAAGTTATATAACATTTAACACATAAACATGATCGTCCATTTGGGTCGAGCGCCACTTTGAACTCAAGGTGGTCTTTCTAATGGGCCCAACACGCCTTATATATTGGGTCATCTTAGGCCATGCTCCTATAGATTTTCGATATCGCTCTACGCCTAGTAGACTAAGAGTAGATTTTGAATAGACCGGGAATCCAGCCGGACAACCTGAGCTGGAAATCATGACAACCATTGGAGGTATCACGAATCAATAAATTGTCATTTTCTCCGAAAAAGGTTAAAGTATTTAAAAGTTTGGTTGCGGGTTCGCAAAACCATTCTTTTAGATACAAAAGATAATATTGGAAAATGCTAGGAAATGCAATGACAATTAAATATCTGAATTTAAACAAATAAAGTGCAAATAAGAAAAATTAACATTTCAAATAGTTAGTCAAATAAGTCAAATCTAATGGCTAGAACCTAATTAAGTCCCAAACAGAGTCGTCATTTTTGTTAATCATAAAAATAACTTTTTTCAAGAAAAAAAATTCAATTTGAAACTTAAATAATTTAAGAGAAAACTAATTTTTTCAAAAAATAAGAAAACAGAGTCATCACTTAATTTTTTTAAGAAACTAAGAAAACTTAAAATAATTTTAAGACCCTAACAGAAAAAGTCCTAAAATTTCAGAGAAATGGGTAAAGGTTTTTATTACTATTTTAAGAAGGCATTAACACTTAAAAATAGGCACTAACACGCGGTTATCCGATGATTTAAATATTATTTGACTAACTTTTGAAAAGATCAATGTCTAATATAAAACTTGAAAAGATCCAAGTAAAGAATTTTCATAAACATATTTGAAGTATTAAAAAGACTTAGAAAGGCATTCTTCGAATTAAAAATCACAAAAATCAATTTTTGACTAACACAAATGGTTTGACTTTTGGGGGATTTTAATTAGATTAAAACTAAATAATAAAGTATTAGAGTTAGAATTAGGCAACAACAAATAAATACAATAATCAAGTAAAAAGGGAAGAATATAAATCACTTGGGCTTGGCAGACCCAAGTTCCCTATCCTAACTTCTAATAAATAATTGGGCTTGCCTGGCCCGTAAAATGTATCCCAATTGCTGTTATTCCAAAACATGGGCTTTGGCCCCTTTGTCAACAAAGGGTTTGTTGAGATAATGTGCTCTTAAGCTCTTGCCACCCCTGTATATCAGAAAAGTATATACATTGTATATCAACGTATATATCCTCTCTTACACCTGTATTTCAAAATTTCAGCCAACTTGAACCATTCCAGCTGAAGAATCGATGTTTTTGCAGATTTTAGTATCACGTCACTGCATAGATGATGTATATCAGTGTATACGGTGATGTTGTAGCCCCCAAAAGTCTGTAACGCAGCTTTTCTATCACGCAAAACGATCCAATTCTGACCCTAAATGCAGGGATGGAGACCAGCATGGACTCGTATTGACGTCATCATAACACAAGAAAGAACACAAATTAATATTGGGTCATTATCAATAACAGTCAAGAAACAAGTTAGCAAGCATAATTTTCAACAATTATTATCTACAACAGACAAGAAACAAGGGGGGGGGGTTAAGTGTTAAAAAATTCAACAAATAAGGTTCATATAACTCGATAATACTCAAACCATATCTCTGCTTAGCATATTTACCAGTGATAAACAAGAGAATGAGAGAATTCGTAGTCAACTACACACAACAAGAATCGAACAAACATGCTAACTAAACATTGCCTAATGACTTGAGAATGACTCTGTAACTTTAGGGAAAAAAATAAAAAAAAAATCTTAATGACCAACCACAGTATCAACCCATCATAGCACGACAATTTCAGCTAAAGTAGGATTAACATTTATATCCGAACAGAACGCAGAGGAACAAGACTAAAAGTATTACCTTTTTGGGTAGCGAATAGGACAAGATGAGTTGGAAAAATGATTTCCTACCACGAGCTTGACAAAATAGAAGAGTGAAGCTCTCTTTTTGGTTTGCTAATTTGAATTCTGGAACTAGGCAAAAGAAAAAAATTGGAGAAAGCGGACCAAAAATCCTCCTTTTTTATAGATTCAAGAGCGGGTATTTATAGAGAAAATTGGGATTTTGGATTTGAATTTGAAATGCAAAATCCAAACATTGGGAGTTGTTGGAGGAATTGTTGAACGTTGGGGATTTATTTTTTATTCCGTTGGTATTGTTTTTTTGTTCAAAAAAATTTGAAGAAGAAGGAGGAGAGTGTCGTGGATGTTTGAAGAAGAGGAGAGGTAGTGAGATACACGTGGGTTCCACCTAAAAGAAAAACAAAAGTAAAAGTAAAAGTAAAGTAAAAAGAAAAAAAGAAGGGGACATGTGGGGTCTGGGTGCGGGTTCGAATTTTAAAATACACGATGAATTAAATTACATCAATAAAAGAGCTTCTTTAAAATTAACTAAGCGAAATAATTAACTCAATTATGAACTACTTAACTTCAAAAAAGTAATTTAACAATAAACAAGAATATAATATATTTTAATTTTCGAATAATTATGAAAAAGTATGTAATTACATACATAAAAAGTATATGAAATAACTTAAAATATATGTTTTTTTCGAAGATAATTATTTCACATTGTTAAAAGTTGAAGAAGCTCGATAATTAATTTATAATATTGAGGGTCAAAATTAGGTGTCAATAGTAAATGACAGGATTTGATTGATGTGTTCTCATCTAATCAACCAAACCTGACGAATGGGAGGTTGACTAGGACAATGGGTAATGGTTACTTGGCACACCATGGTTGCGGACCATGCGCCATGGTGAAATTCGACCTATGGCTTCACAAGAGAGCTGGAAGAACCTAAGTTATCATCATGCGTGCGAATTCTCAATTAGAGTTGTGTTGTCTAGGGTAATTGAGTCAATGAATCATGAGGAACACAATATCTAAGTTGTCCCTAAATTTGAGTGTCTTCCCGTATAGTTAGTTTAGTTTTTATTTTTATTATTGAATTACAAAGAAAACCCCCCATTTAGAGATTTTAGTTATCGATGCTTGAAATGATTTGTAGTGGATCTCTATAGTCAAGTCCTGAATTCCTCGTGGATTCGACCCTAACCTCTGGTTAGGTTAATTGGTGACAGCGACCGCTTTCTTGTTAGAAAGTGAACATCATCAAAAATTATGGCGCCGTTGTCGGGAAATACGGCTAGGTCTTGACTTGATTTCACTATTGCTTAATTCAAGTATTAATTTTTAGATTCTCTTATATTTTACTTTTATTTTTTATTTTTTTTCTTTTGATTCTTTCCAGGGTGTAAAAAAAAGAGAGAGGGATTGGCGGAGTGTCCCTAATGACAACATTAGCCTTCACGTACACCCATGTAGGAGGAGCTATATTATGAGGAGGACACTTGGTCTTCAGCTAGCCATATGTGGGGTTTCCCGAACAATATCCAGTGGTCCAATCAAGACCATCAGCGCCAAGGTCAAGGAAACCACAATTGGACATATGAAAGAGAATCCGCTTAAAGAGATAGCTAGGGTGGTTATTGAGAAAAACCAGGGGCAAGATGTCGAGTGGAGTAGTAGAGATGGTTTCATAAATGTTTGTTATATGCCACCACGTCAACACGATACAGGCACAAACAACTCTAGAATTGAGGATATGTTTGATCGCCTGTTGAAGAAGGCTGAGACATGTGACGACACTCTACGTGGAATGAGATCATAAATTGCGAACATTAATGAAAAAAATATAGTCTCATAATGTGGCTATTAACCAGCTTCAGCAACAGTTATGTCAGGTATAAACTCTACTTAAGCAGCATCACAGTGGTACATTGCCTGGGGATACAGTGCAAAGTTCTGAGAATGAAGGGCAATGTATGGAGGTTACTAGTGGGTGTGGTTAGAGTACTATTAATCCTCTTATGCTAGTTGTTACAGAAGATATTCATAAGCAGATAGGTGTAAATAAGGATGTGATTTATGGAAATGAGTATGGCAAGGATGCGGTAAATGAATCAGTTGAAGAGCCAAACCAGTACAAGCCCGTCCCAAGGCCTCCTCCTCGTTTCCCTCAAAGACTAAAGAAGAGGGGGGAAGGAAGCGAGGTCAAGCACTCTCTCTCTATGTTAAAACAACTATCCATCAACACTCTTTTCATCGAGTTAGTGGAGAAGTTTCCACAATACCCTGCAAAATTAGAGATGTCGAATTCGCAATGGCTCTATGTGATCTAGGTGCTAGCATAAACTTGAAGCCCCTTGCGGTCTAAAGAAAGCTTAGGTTTGGAGCCTCTACTCCAATATCAGGCAATATGCCGTACTTGCTCCCCTCATTTTTATACCACCACCCTTTGAGCATGATAGAAAGTTGGAAAAGAAGTTATGGGTCCAATTCATAATTCAAGGTGGAAGAAAAAGCAAAATTGTGGAGGTGCAAGGTTTGCGAAATTGGTGAAGTTTGATAGCCAAGAGTCTAAGTCATGTCACGACAATAAATCAAGCGCTGCTTGGGAGGCAACCCAAGGTATGTCTTATTTTACCCTTATATTCTCTATTGTTGCTTGATTTGATGCATTGAGGATAATGCACAACTTTTTTGATGCGATGTGGGTAGTTATGGATCTTGGTGAAGTCTAAGTAGCTTAGGGACCATAACTACCCCAAATTTGTGATCCCAAGGTCTTTTTTCCTAGTTTCTTTTTCCTTGTGGATGAGTTTACTTTCTGTTGAACCGGCATATTTAGGTAGTGTAGATAATTTGTAGATACATAGTAGTTACTATCTTTTGGCATAGATATAGTTTTTAAATGCCTTTTGTTTTGAGAATTTGGTAGCCTCAAAATTTTTGAGATTGTTGGTTATTATTGCAATCCTGTATATGATTATCTTGCAGTGTTTATTCTGACAATGAGAAGGCAAGTCGATGCTTGTAGCATGATCTATGAGTCTATACTTAATTGTGTATGTGATGTCATATGTGTGTGAGCTTATTTTGCCACATTTATGTATTATGTATGGACATAGAACATGCCTTATTACTTTAAGATTGGACTGGTGATGTGGTTGATTGGGAAAGGATCTTAGGCCTTTGTTCTTTTAGTAAGCACACTTTTGCCTGAATAACCTACCAAATGTGATAGTTTATCCCTTGTTCCTATTGTTTGAGCCTCTCTTGCACTCATTCTTTCTTGACATATAGCTAGCCTAGCCTTCTTTTATGAAATACCTTGATAGTGTCCCTGGTCTATCCTTGAACATATGAACCTTGATTGAGAATAAAAGCCTATGTTGATGGTTTCTACGAATAGTGACCCTGGTTTGGGAAATAAATAGTGTACTTCATCTCAAGCTAAAAGCCCAAGTTGAGGGTGGCCCTTGTTGTGGTAAAGTAATGCAAATGAGGGGGTTAGTTGGGAAAGAAAGAAAGAAAGAAATGAAGAAGTCATCTGCCGGTAAAGAAAAGAAAAGAAAAGTTGCCTTGGATTGAAGAAGATAACAAAAATGAGTTCAAAAATGAGGTAAAATTGTAAAAGAGAAAGAAAACACCCGGGGAAATCTTCAAAAGGAAGAATAAGGGTGGGTTTAATGTTAATGTTTGAGTTGTGGAGGTAAGAGTGTTAAAAAAAATATGGTTCAAGCATAGCTTTTAGTTACTACTTGCCTAAAATTCCATACCAAAGCCCAGTGAGCCTATGTACAAGCCATTAATTCCTAAAGTGATCCGAATCCACTTTTACACCAATCCGAAAGTGGAGTATAAAGGCAAGCCTATGGTGTAAGTCATTTTATATGATTTTCATTTACGAGAGTAATAATGCTTGCACAGTCCCTGAATTCTGAATGTTTTTTGAGTGAGTAAGAGGGACTTCTTTTCTATGAGGGCATTTGCATTGCATAATTAGCATATGACTAATTCAGTGATTGTGGATTCCTGATACTCCTTCAGTTGTCTCATTTGGATTGCTGGATACATCTTTATGTTTTAGATTGATTAGTAGCTTTGCAATTAGGTTTTTAAAAGTGAGAGTTGGGTACCTGAAGTAGAGTTAAATGGTGTATATACTATTAGAGTAGCTGTTGTGTGTTCTCCTTGTCTGCTTACATGGAGTCGTCGCTTGAGGACAAGAAATAGTTCTAAGTTGAGAGTGTTGATGTGCTCTCAAATTATAGCACATTTTGTGCCTAAAATGAGGGATTTTGCAAGTTCTTAATGCGACTTTTTATGGTTTTATGTGCTTTTTATGTTGTTATTGCAGAAAAGATAGGTTGGCATGATTTTGGGAGAACATTGCAGATTTTGCTAAAGTGAAGGACATACGAGCCATCGTACGAGTCGTAGACCAAGCTACGAGTTGTAAGGTACTCTCTTAGCAAGAAAGAGTGAGCAAAATCAGGAGTCTGCTAAGTGGAGGTCAGCCTTACGAGGCCACTCTACGAGTCATAGGTCTCACAACGACTTGTATAGGTGGGATCGTAGCAAGAAACAGTGACCTAAAAGTTTGGACCAAGAACTAAAGGCCTAGACTAGCAAAGGAGCATACGAGTCGTAGCCCAAGCAATGACTCATAATAGTGGCTCATAACAGTCAAGTCTAAAATTACAAGTGCTGACTACAAAACCCCGATTACGACTCATAGGTCATCCTACGAGTCGTACTTGCGCGACATATGCTGCCAACTGTCTTTTTCTATTTAATTTTAAAGTGTTTTTATAACTAGTATAAATAGATAATGCTAGGTTTTCTTTAGAGGAGAATTGGAAATTCAGAGATCCTTGTAAATATTCTAAGAGCATTTTTAGGGTTTAGTGTAGATTTTTATCTTTCGATTTGAAGACCCACTTTTGGGGGATTGAAAACCTATATTGTACTCATTATCCATTAATCCAAGCTTGTGGTTTTCAACTTGTAGTGTTCTTGTTCTTCATTGTTTTGGATAAACTCTCATTTATGTCTTCTATTTTCATTGTTGTTGATTTTGCCTTAGCCATGAGTAGCTAAGCACCCACAACTTGGGGTTGTGGTGGAAGCATGAGTAGTTGACTTGAAATAACCTAGACTTTGTACATTTCTTTGATTGGGGTTTTGCATGTCTTGTTTAATTCACTTTATCTTGATTGTTATTTGGTGGTGGCCAACACCAAACCCCGCCTACTATCACGATCCTGACAAAGGTAGTGACGAATCGGAAAAGGTAAGTAAATGATAGGGTTCGATTGATGTGTTCTTGTCTAATCAACCAAACCTGACAAAGGAGAGGTTGACTTGGACAATGGGTAACGGTTAGTTGGCACACCATGGTTACCGACCATACGCCATGGTGAAATTCGACCTTCACCTTTACAAGAGGGCTAGAAGATCCTAAGTTATCGTCCTGCATGCGGATTCTCAATTACAATTATGTTGTCTAGGGTAATAGAGTCAACGAATCATGGGGAACACAATCCCCTAGTTGTCCCTTAATTTGAGTGTCTTCCGACATAGTTAGTTTAGTTTTTATTGTTATTCTTGAATTACAAAGAAAACCCCCCAATTAGAGATTTTAGTAATCGATTCTTGAAATGATTGGTAGTGGATTGCTATAGTCAAACCTCGTATTCCCTGTGGATTCGACCCTAACATCTGGTTAGCTTAATTGTTGACAGCGAACGCTTTCTTATTGGAGCGTGAACATCATCACCCTATGGGTTCTATAATCAGTAGAAGCATAGTATGCATGCAACCAATCTATCCCAAGAATGACATCAAAATCAATTATGTCCAATTCAACAAGATCACAGGGCAATACTCTATGCAAAATGCAAATGGGACAATCTCTATAAACCTTCCTAGCAATAATAGATGCATCAATAGGAGTAAACACCTCATATGACTCACACAACAATTTGGGCTCAACATGGAACGTTTTGGCATTAAAGGGGGTGACAAAGAAAGAGTGGCACCCGGATCAATCAATGCATATACATCAGACAAAGAAAGAGTGGCACCATGATCCTTAAGACACTTCAGACACACATCAATAGGACCCACACCACCAACACCTTGGGCCCTTGGAAAATTATTTGCAACCCTCTTATTCAATGAATAAGTAGACGGCTTTGATGAAACCAAACACTCTTTTGGGACTTACCCTCAAAACAGGCCCTTTTAGCCTCATAACCCCTTCTCTTCCTAAATTTCTCTTCTTCCATTTGTTCAACATAGGTCATCAAATGTGACAAGTCCATGTCACTAATCAATATGGCAGACCGACATTCTTCACTCACTAAGTCAGACACACCCATCACGAACTTGTTCATTCCCAACCTTGGGTCGGCAACCAAGTGAGGAGCAAACTTTAAAAGTTGGGTGAACTTGAGGACATACTCACTCAGACTCATAAACCCTTGCCTCAAATTCATAAATTCCATCAATTTGGCTTCCTTAAGCTCAAGAGGGAAAAATCGATTATGAAAGGCCGCCTTGAACTCTTCCCATAGAACCACATTGTTGACTCCCTTTTCCTCCTTCCATTGATTGTACCATATTTGTGCTACCCCCTTGAGTTGGTAGGCCGCCAAATCCGGCTTATCCTCTGGCCTCACACCCATAATAGACAAAATCTTATAGACCTCATCAATGAACTCTTGAGGGTCCTCACTCACCTTCGACCCATGGAATTTCAGTGGATTCATCCTCACAAAATCTCTCACCCGAGATGTTGGTGTAGGAGCATGTGGGGCTTGGGCCCGTTGGTTGGCTTGATTAGCCACCACTTGTGCAAGCAAAGTGAGAGCATCCCCAAGCTCTTATTAGTCGGTTGCTTCTCGGGTGTGCGGGTCCTTCTCCCTCTTGTGCTAGGCATAATCTAGTATAGCAAAGGACAATCGTTAGGGGGGAAAATCATACTTCAACTACTATAACATGACACAGAGTAAGAAGAAGGGAAACATTTCCTAAACGCCACATAGCCTCTAGCTCATAGTTGTGGTGCACAACATATCCATGAACAAGACTCTAATCAACGCGGTGTGTTGGAATCCAAGGATCTAACAACCTAGTGCTCTGATACCAATTTTGTCACGACATAAGCCTAGGGCCTAGTCGTGATACGATGCAAGGCGAGCCTAAAGGGACTCTCATGACCCAAGCCTAGGGCATAGATGTGACACGGCGCAAGGGGAACCTAAAGGGACCCCAAGCAAGCCTCACAAAGCATCATTACACATCCTTAGTTGTGGAAGTAATAAATCAAGCATCAAAGATAAAAGAATGGGGTAATTGGGCTAAGGGAAAAGCTTACACAATATCATCATAGTCAAGAGACAAGAGTCAAGAGCCTATTATCGATACATAACATGTCCAACAAAACCTCTAATACATAGATAAGAGGGGGCCAAGACAGTGTAACCAAGCTCACCCTCACAGTTAAATTAGATAATAAAGAAGAATATCTCAATACATAATAGGAGAAACATAAACTAAGGTCCCCAAAGTTGAGGACTCACCAACTAGCTTGAATAACACCGAACTAGCCACATTAAGCATCATAATCAAAATGCATAACAATAGGCAATAGGCATAATATAACAATAGGGCATGTATGATCAATGCATAAGTAAAATATGCTTAAGTAGCTCATGATCATATAGGATATCATATGTGTAGAAGAGAGTAAGCTAGATTTCCAAATGTACAACCCTTTGGTATGCCGCCCCATCACTTAGGTAGATAAGTACTAACCCTCATCTAGGTTGGTGATAATGCCTCCCCATCACCATGGTGGAGAAGTAAAAACCCTTCCCCAGGTTGATGAGTATGAACTTCCATCTAGGTTAGTGATGATGCCGCCCCATCACTAGGTGGAGAAGTACAAACCCTTCCCTAGGTTGATGAGTACGAACCCCCATCTAGGTTATCCAGGTTCTTAGCCCCCCCCTCGAATTGGGCATGGTCTAATGAAACACTTTATATAGGATTTATCATGTACATTATCTCATTTCATCATTATATAGTCATTCATATCATATCTCATGCTTTAGACCTTTCACTCCTCAAGAAATCACATCCCGACATTTTAGCAAAAACTTAGAGGGTGTTAATGCTAGTATAAAACCATGAAATATAGAGGTGAAATCATGCAATAAAATCTATTGTAAAGCTATCAATCAACACCTTGCAACATCCTCAAGTAATATAAATCAAAACCACTTCTCAAATCTTATAATAGATCAAAGATTTATAGCTCAAAACATCACAAAACTGTCACAACTGCACATAACTTTAATATATTGTGCAGTGAGTTTCATAATAATCAAGACCCATTTGTAAATCAACTTTACATTATGAAATTTAAATAAAAGGAGGCTTGGGTATCATTTGTGAAAGGAACCTATGAAAGAAACCCACATACCATAGCTTAGAGATGAACTTGGTGAAGATTGGAGATGGAGACTTAAAGCTTGAAGAAGAACCTTGAAGGAGAACCTTAGCTTGGGACTTGGGTTTGGGACTTTAATTTTGGGAGTGAAAATATGGCTAAGTGTTTGAGTGAGTTTTGGAAATGTTTTGGGTAATATGAAGGTGAAATTTGGCTAAGTATAGGTAAAAGCATGTTTTGGAACCTTGGGCCCAACACTTAGAAAATCTTGGATGAACTAAAAAAACTGTCACAAAAATATACTAGTGCGTGTCGCAAAACCAGCGCACACTGCTCTCTTTAGTCGGGGTTAGACCCCTTTTCACCTAATTTTGACCCCTTGAAAAAGAATATGAAGTCAAATTTTTGAAATTGCAAATGGATTTTGTGATATATCGAATTGAAAATTCTAGGCATTTTGAGGCACGTTTTCGGCCACTTTTTGAGGTCGTTTTAGGGACCTCAAGCAAGCCTCTTAGAACATCATTACACATCCTTGGTCACGGAAGCAATAAAACAAGCATTGAGAGAAAATAAATTGGGACAACCGGGGCTAAGGGAATACTTTCATATCTTAGACATGAAGAACTATGAGTCAAAGCTCATAACATCAACACATAACATGTCCAACAACACCTCTACTACATAGATAGTGTCACGACCCAAGTCTCGGGCCTAGACGTGACCGGTGAATGGGGAACCTGATAGAACCCCAAACAAGCCTCATAGCATATCATTACACATCCTTGGTCGCATAACAATTAAATGACATTTGAAGAATAGAAATAAGGATAAAAGGGGCTAAGGGAGGACTTGTCATAACATAGAGTCAAGAGATAATAGAATCAACTCATGGCATAAATACATAACTCTGTCCAACAATACCTTTACTATATGATAACGGCGGGGGCCAAGACATACAACCGGGCTCACCCTCATAGTCATAGGTAAATGATAAAGTAAAGAGAATCTTAATACATAGTTAATAGTAAGATAGACTAAGGTCCCCGAAATGGAGGACTCATCAACCAGCTTGGAATAGCACCCCCTAACCACGTGGAGGAGGATGATCAACTCGGACACCGGTTCCTACATGGTGACATCATATAGGAAAGAGTATGCGTCAGTAGGTTTGAATGTACTAAGTATGAAGGATGCAATGCAATAAGGAATAAGCATTACAACTAAAATGCGTATCAATAGACAATAGGCATAATATAGTAATATGGCATGTATAATCAATGATAGAGTAAAACATGCTCGAGTAAATCATGCTCGTATAAAATATCATATGTGTAAAAGAAACCAAACTAGCTTTCCAACCTTGGTTGGTTGATGATGGTCACACCACAATCATCCTAGGTGGTGAGGTATAAACCCCTCACATGGTTGATGTTGGTCACACCCCAGTCATCAGGTGGCGAGGTATAAACCCC
This sequence comes from Solanum medicagineum, assembly GCA_026153255.1. Taxonomy (NCBI): domain Eukaryota; kingdom Viridiplantae; phylum Streptophyta; class Magnoliopsida; order Solanales; family Solanaceae; genus Solanum; species Solanum medicagineum. The sequence goes on from JAPFFP010021586.1 coordinate 13,718, forward strand.
TCACATGGTTGATGAGTACAAACCCCCAACTCGGTTGATGATGGTCACACCCCAATCATCCTAGGTGGTGAAGTATAAACCCCTCACATGGTTGCCCGGGCTCTTATTCCCCCGAATTGTGCATAGTCTAGTGCAACACTTTATATAGGATTCATTATAAGCTCTAATGCAACACCTCATGTAGAAATAATCATGTACATAAGCTCATTTCATCATCATAACATCATTCATATCCTATCTCATGCTTTGAACCTTCAATTTCTCAAGAAAGCATGACCGGACGTTTTATCAAACACCTTGGGGGTATGTAATGGGGGTAAAAGAGCATGCAATTTAGAGATAAAATCATGCAGGAAAATCAATGGTAAATCCTTTAAATAATACGTTTTAACACCCCCAGTACATTCATATCAAAACTCCTCATCAATTCAAAGATTTGAAGCTCAAAACATGCTAAAACAACCATAATATCATGAACTAAAGTCATTGTGTAGTAAATTTCTCAATATTTAAGACCCACATGTAAAATCAACTTTAAATCATATAATATTAATCAAAAGAGGGTTTAGGCAACATTGGTGGAAGGACCCAATGGTTCAACACCACATACCTTAGGTCTAGAGTTGCTTGGAATTGAGATTAGGAGAATGGAGGCTTGGAAATGATCTTGGAATCCAATCTTGTTCTTAGGTTTCCTTGAAATTGAATTGAGCTTGATGGAGACTCTTGAGTGGATTCAAGAGTGTGATTGAGATGAGAGTAATGAAATTGAGTCCTTAAGATTGGAGTTTAGGTATTCTAGGAAGGTTAAAATAGCCTAAAAAGTCAAAAAGGGTCATTAGGATAATTAACATTTACGGAAATATCATTAGTGAACGGATGGAAAAAATGGAAAAGTATCATTTTACTAAAGACTTCACTGGCCGGGTGGCACTCCACCTGTTGTGTGGAGTGCCTTAGTGAAAAAAATGGAAGTTAGGAAACTTTGAAAAATTGACGTCTCGTCACTTTGATGACCACTTTCACGCACCGTGTAGTGTTACACGGACCGTGTACTGGTCTGTCCTACCTCAATTAGACAAGAAAATGTTGTTGTCCACCACACGCCCAAGTGACATTTCCTGTACCCCTTCATGCAAGCTGTACAAGACCACACTGCCCGTATGGGTGCCCGTGGGGTTTCGCTGCATGGGAGGGTCTCATGAAAATGGTCATAACTCCTTCATTTGACGTCGGAATGAGGTGAAACAAAGTGTGTTGCAAACCTAACTCATAGGCCTTCTATTTGACATTTCGTGGGCCACCTAGTTCCAAATATGCTAAGAGTTATGCTAGTTTAAAGTTGCCACTTATATGAAACAACACCCAAAACTCAACTTGGAGGTAAGTATTGAACTCGTGTAGGTACTAGGAGTCTCCCATGAATCTAGTGCACTGCCAACCTAAACAAATGAGCCTTGAAACATGGATACACAAGAGCATAAAGTTACAGGGTGTCACAGATAGGAGCAGGGCCATGAAAAACAACCGAGCTTAGCCTCATAGTCAATACATAAACAAAAGAAAGATAGTCTTAGTACATAACAAGAGATCATAAGCAACATCCCCGAAATGAAGGACTCACCAAAAAGCTTGAGAGACAATCATACTACCCACGTAGAGGGGGAGGGTGATCGAGCAGTGCTCCGGTTCCTACATGGTAACATCATGTAGGCATAGAGTATGCGTTAGTATATTCGAATGTAATAAATATGTAGGATGCAATGCAACAATAGATAGACATCATAGGCAAAATGCATAATAATACTCAATAGATAATATAATAGTAAGATGGCATGTATGAATGTTTCTTGAAGTAACATCATGCTTCTATGGAACAAAATACATGTGTAAGGAGTGACCATTCATAGTGCAATCTAAGGCCTATAACTCCTTGGAGAGGCGCATGAGGTACAAACTCATTCATGAGGTTGATGGAGTATAAACCCCCCAACAAGGTTAATGGGTACATACCCCCAAAAAGGTTACCCGGGAATACCACCCCCCAAGCCAAGCGATCGAAGTACCAACGCCTCAACAAGGTTACCCGATCCTACAACCCCCCGAGCTAGGCTTGGTTATCCCCAACACTATAGAGATAATATCATATATACACTCCTTTCATCATCATATACATATATTCCTTTTCATCATCCTTTCGTCATCATTCCATTATCATTCAATCATCATATAGTCATTCAACTCATAAGACATGCAATGGACCTTCAATTCCTCAATAAAACAAAACCGGACATTTTATCAAACACTTAGAGGGTGTGTAGTGCTAGTGTAAAACCATGCAATTCAAGAGTGTTGTCTTGCTAAAAAAGCTAATTTAAAACCATCAATAGATTCTGGTAACACCCTCAAGCAATATACATCAGAAACCTTCATCAAGTCTCACAATAGATCATAGATTCATAGCCCAAAACATAGTAAAATTATCACAATTTCATAAACCCCAACATGGTGTGCAGTGATTTTCACAATACATAAGACCCATAAGTAAATTAACATTAAATCATGCAATTTATAAGAAAAGGAAGCTTAGGCATCATGGGTGAAAGGAACCCATGAAAGAAAACCACATACCTTAGCTTTGGAGATGAACTTGATGAAGATTGGAGATGG
>JAPFFP010021597.1:0-39197 GCA_026153255.1 Solanum medicagineum
AATATGTCCTCGAGCGACTGTCATAGCGCCTCTTGACAACTTCCATGTGCCTTTACTGAAATGACTATCATAGCCCTTTTTGTCAAGAGCTATACCTGAAATAAGATTCAACCGAAGATCTGGCACATGACGGACATCCTTCAAAGTGATTGTACTCCCGGAACTTGTCTTTATCTGGACATCACCAATTCCTACAATCCCAAAGGAACTGGAATTCCCTATCTTTACAACTCCAAAGTCTCTAGCTTTATACGTTGTGAAGTATTCCTTATGTGGAGTAACGTGGTAGGACGCTGCAGTATCTACCAGCCATTTCGTATCTTCTCTTGAGACGTGAAGGCATGTCTTAGCATGGGTTGAACAATAAGCTACATCTCCAAGAATAGTAACTAATGTTTCTCCATCCTTATTCCTCGGCTGCGAACTACTCTGGGCTTGCTCCTCTTTCTATTTGTAGCAGTTCTTCTTCGTATGTCCTTCAATTCCACAATGATGGCACTTATATGTTGGTTTCCTGCCATCAGTGGATCTACCTCTACTCTTGCTTCTGCCTCTCCATTTGCCTTTGCTACTCTTCACTAAATAAAACATCCTTGACCAATGACATGGTAACAATTCCATTCAGGGGTGAGTTGCTGAGTGATACGACCAGCGTTTCCCAACTATCGGGAAGGGAACTGAGTAGTAGCAGCGCCTGAACTTCATCGCCAAGTGGCATCTCTATAGACGACAACTCGTTGACCCAGCTCTGGAACTCACTGGTATGCTCGGCAACTGAAGTTCTAGTTTTAAGCTTCATGTTGACTAAACGCCTCATCAACAGGGCTTTATTCTGAGCGGTCTTGGCCTGGTACATGTCCTCCAACTTCTTCCAGAGGGCATATGCATCTGTCTCTTGTGCAACATGGTGGAAGACACTATGATCAATCCATTGACGAATTTGACCTATAGTTTTTCGGTTTCTTTCCATTCTGACGCCTTGGCGGGATCAGGAATTTCACCTTTCAATTCGATAGGATCGAATAAATCTTTACAGCTTAGGAGATCTTCCATCTGAGGTCTCCACAACGTGTAGTTAGTGGCAGTGAGCATAACCATGACTCTGGAAGATGATGTTGACTCTTCTTTTGTTATTATCACCTTGCAATAGCTTAATTCACTAAAACGAGGTTGGATCTTGAATAATGGAGCTCATAGTTACGTCCGGAATAGTCAATGAGGTGGAATTGACACTTTGGGGCCAAAATTCCACTATTGGGTGGAACAATAATTTTGAAAACTTTGGGGACCAAACTGTAATATCAGAAAGAATAGGGGTCAAACTATAATTTCAAAAAGATCAGGGCCAACTGACATTTCCTGAAAGTTGAGGGACCAAATTGAAATTTCAAAAAACTTGAGGGGTCAATTCGCAATTTAGAAACTATTACAGATTCCGCTATGAACAGTATTTCCGATCATCTTCTCCTTCGTTCTCCGGTGAACAGTGTCGTCGTCTCCGGTAGAACTCCTGTGAACAGTATCTGCGTCACTGACAAAATTCTGGCATAGTTGATTGAACTTTGACTGCGATTTCTGGACTTATTTGAATTCCGATTAGGTGGCCGTTTGGTGCTTTGGACACCGTTCAATGAGACGAATCCAATGGTGCAGTCAGAATTAGATTTTGAACAAAGCTCAGAAAACCTGGTGAACTTTAAGTTGAATATAATTTAGAACTTGAAGTTTCTATACTTGTTTAAGTGAATTTTATTACTTTTATACTTAGAAAAATTCAACTTATGCCCATTTGAAACTTGAATTATTACATTTTAGGATATGAAGTTAACTTTAATTAGTTGTGAACTTGAAGTTGAATATAATTTAGAACTTGAAGTTTATATACTTGTTAAAGTGAATTTTAGTACTTTTATACTTAGAAAAAAATCAAGTTATGCTCATTTGAAACTTGAATTGTTATATTTTAGGATATAAAGTAAACTTTAATTAGTTGTGAACTTTAAGTTGAATATAATTTAGAACTTGAAGTTTATATACTTGTTAAACTGAACTTTAGTACTTGTTATACTTATGCCCATTTGAAACTTGAATATACTTTAATATTTTTTGTAGATGGATAATCATTTGTGGATGTATAACATGTACTGTGAAAATAGCCGGCTGAAATTTATATTTATTGATGATGTTAGAACTTTTATCGATCATTCAATGACACTTGATAGTTTTACAAGAAATCAATTGTTTAGGTGTCCTTGCAGTGCATGTAGGTGCCTAAAATTCTTTAGTCCAGATCAAGTAATTATGCATTTGTATCGTAAGGGATTTAAGCCCAGATATTTCGCGTGGGTAGATCACGTAGAAATAGATAGACAGAATGGGGTATTTTATAATACGACGTCAGTGGATGAATATAATATGCTTGCACCACATGGTTAGATTAGATTAGAACCTGAGAGGAATCAACATGACACCTTTCAACATGACACCTTTTCACATGATAGAGTTCATGAAATAATCAATGATGCTTTCGGAGTTCAAGGGGGGATGGAACCTGAGCAATTCTTTAATGAAGTTCCTAATGAAGAAGCTAGATGCTTCTATGCAGAATTAGAAGAGGCTAATCGTCCATTACATGAGGGGAGTATGCATTCTCAATTGTCTTTAGCAGTTAGATTAATGAATATTAAATCGGATTATAATGGTCCTAATGCGGCTATGGACTCCTACATAGTTCTCTTAGGCGAGTTGGTTGATCCTGGGTTAAGCATACCCGAGAATTTCTATCAAGCAAAGAGGCTTGTTTCCAAATTAGGATTGTCACATCATATAATTAATTGTTGTGTTAATGGTTGTGTGTTATACTACAAAAGGATGATAGTGAATTGGAAAATTGTAAGTTTTGCGGTGATGCTCGTTATAAGAGACGTCCAGCTGGAAATATGGTTCCAATTAAGATGATGCATTATTAACCTCTTATTCCTAGACTAAAGAGGTTGTATGCATCGATAAGGTATGCTCTACATATGAGATGACATCGTGAATATAGAAGGCCACCGGGTGTCTTGTGTCATCCATCTGATAGGGAAACATGGAAGCATTTTTGATAATGTGTACCTCGAGTTTGCTAGAGAGCTTAAAAATGTTAGATTAGGGCTGTCTACAGATGGTTTTACACCATTATCTAATTCTGCCACGCCTATTCTTGCTGGCCGGTATTTCTTGCTCCATATAATCTCCCTCCTGAAATATGCATGACAAGTCCATTAATATTTTTAAATTGTGTTATTCTAGGTCCCCGCAATCCAAAAAGTTTAATTGATATCTATCTACAACCATTGATAGATGAGCTTAACAACTATGGTTTGAAGGTGTAGTGACGTATGACATATCAACAAAGTAGAATTTTGTTATGCGTGCTTGTTTAATGTGGACTGTTAACGATTTTCCTGCATATGGTGTGTTGTCTGGTTGGATGACTACTGGAAAGCTTGTTTGTCCTTATTGCATGGAGCATAGTAAGACTTTTACATTAAATCATGGCAGGAAAAATAGCTAGTTTGATTGTCATTGTCAATTCTTGCCAATGGACCACGAGCTCAGAAATATGAAGCATGCATTAAGAAAAAACAGGGTTGAGAGTGATCCTCCACCTCCATCATTGACAGGCCGTCATATTTGGGAGAGAGTTTCTCATTTGCCTAAAGTTACAGATTGTCTCGTACATGAAAGACTTCTTGGATATGGTGTTGAACATAACTGGACCAAACAAAACATATTTTTGGAGTTGCCTTATTGGAAGGATAATCTTTTGCGACACAATCTTGATCTAATGCATATTGAGAATTTTTGTTTTGACAATTTGTTCAACACAGTGATGGATGTCAATGGGAAGATAAAAGACAATCCAAAAGCTAGACTAGACTTACTAGAATATTGCAGGAGGAGGGAATTGTGGCTGCAGGAACTACCAAATGGCAAAATTGTAAAGCCCAAAGCTAGCTTTTCATTCACAATGGCTGAGAAGCGTGAAATATGTGTGCAGGTGCAAAATTTGAGGATCGCAAAAGGATATGCTTCAACTTAGGCAAGCGAGCAGATCTGAACGAAGGGAAGTTGATAGGTATGAAAAGTCATGAATGTCATGTATTCATGGAAACTTTGATTCCTATCGCTTTTCGCAATTTACCTGAAAGGATATAGAAGCCTATTACAGAGATAAGTCTTACTTTTAAAGATTTATGTTCTAGTCAGTTATCGGAAAGTAGTTTAGACAGGATGTTGAAAAATATTCTTATTATTATTACAAAATTGGAGAAAGTCTTTCCATGTGGTTTCTTCGATGTGATAGAGCATCTTCTGATCCATCTTGTCAAAGAAGCCTGTCTTGGTGGTCCTGTTCATACACGGTGGATGTATCTAGTTAAAACGTAATGATTATTCTTACATAAGTAATTAAATTTTTGTATAATCTAATCATTCGTTAAGATATTTGCATTCTTACATACATATATACAGAAAAATTGGAATCTGCAAACGATCAATAAGGCAAAAGGGACAAATTGAAGGGATAATTGTGCAAGTTCATCTTGCCAGAGAAACTGGTGATTTATACTCCTTTTACTTTGGGGATGAAGTCCCTTGTAGGAGTAATAGACCAACTCGCAATGATGAGGGTGATAGTGATCCTATGTTTCCACCTATTTCAATTTTTAATCAAAGTGGACGAGGATCTAAATGGCGTGGAAGATGAAGCCTCACTCGTATGGAATATCAATCAGCTATGACCCATAATTTGCTTAATTATCCCAAAATTCAGCCATATGTTGAGTAAGTGTTAAATTATGTTAACTTTAAATTATAAAGTTAAAATTTAGAACTAACTCACAAAGATGTATTTGTCAATAACAGCTTGTTTGTAAACACATGGGGCAACGAAACTATATATACAAGATTTTCAACATGGTTAAAGAGTTATGTAAGTGTGAAAGTTTAAATATATTGAATCGATAAGTATGACGTATTCACTTTATACCTAATTGTATTATCTTTAATACAATTTCTAGGTTTATGATGAATACTCAAATGTCGAACATTCACAATTTGTGAGAGAGATCACAATCGGGCCTGATTCTCAAGTTGAGACACTCCATAAGTACTGTGTCAATGGTTTTAAGTTTCAAACTGAGGAAGTTTCTATGCACAAAAAAACCAATAACAGTGGTGTGTATGTTCAAGGTGATGTTGACGGTAATGGCCATATTATTGAATATTTTGGTGTAATACAAGAGATTGTTGAACTAAGATATTCAGGATGGCCCAAGAAAAAGATCGTATTATTTTGGTGTAACTAGTTTGATCCATAACAAAGAGGCACAAGGGTGGCACAGCAACATAACATTACTAAAGTTAAGAACTCCAGACAATATGCAAGTTATGACCCTTTTATCATTGCCCAAAATGCTAAGCAAGTCTATTATGCTTCATATTCATTGCGTAGAGATAAGACTGATTGGTGGGTTGGTATTAAGACAAAGCCTGTGGGAAGAATAGAAATTGAGAATGTGTTAGATGTGGCATACCAAAATGATATCGTACTTGTTCAACTGCAAGTTGATGTTGAGTTGGAACCACACTGCAACATCATCAACAGATACTAGAAGAGGTTTCTAATGATGAGCTTGTAATACCAGACATTGAGGAACAAGTAAACGAGGAATATGAATCATTTGAGGAGGAGGAAATGGAGGACAATGAATATGCAATAACTGAGGATGAAGAATTCGTGGATGATGAAAATGAAAGAAGCGAGGAGGAATAGAGCAATATATTATAACTAGCATGTACGTTATTTATTGTGCTAACATTAAATTTATTAAATTTTTTTATATAATCAATTATTACTTTAAATACAGATGTCATCTGGTGGTGATAGTCACAGACCTCGAGATACTCTTGGGGCAAACGGTTCTAGTTTGGGCAAGAACAAAAAGATTAGGACACGTACTGATCCTCAGGATATTCCAGGACATATTTCCTTTGCCCCTTATCTCCCTAGGTGTTCAACTACTTCTCCTACCATTGATGTTGTTCTGTTTGGGACTATGGATCCACTGACTTACGATAGCCAGTTTCGGAAACCATGCGGCGCTTCTTCCTCATTGCAGCCTAGGTTCACTTCATATGACCAGGCCATACAACTACCCATAGTTACTATTTGGTAACCTCACAGATTATCGTCTTCGGGTACTCCATCTCCGAGTGTTCAGTCTCCCTTATCTCAGTCTCCTCACCTATCATCCCTTAGACTTAGATATTCTAGTTAGGAGGCCATCACTCCTCCATTGACTCAGCATAATGTGCATCCTTCGGCATCAGCTTCACCAACTTCTGCTACTAATCCCGAGGCAGCACCAGATGTCACAGGGTTAGCTCCTGGCCAGCGAGACATGCTTGGGAGAGTTTTGTTAGTGCTTGATGGAGCCCTGTAAGTTGTTCTTCAAATTATCTATGGTTTGCTACATTACTAAATATTCATGAACTAATATGTTTATTATATGTTTTCTAGGTGGCATCCATTGAAGCCAACTACCAAGGCCTTACAGGAGTGTGTTAGAAGGCTGTTTACTGGGCCCTATCACTCCTGCGGAGAGATTCCACACACAATTCGTCACGCCATGTTTAATGAGTTTAAGGTATATAATTAATTTACATATTTATTTTAAGTTTATTATTTATAATATACTTTATCTAACCAATTATGTAACACTTTTCTTCTTATTTGTCCATACTATGTGTACTTGGGACGAAAAGTACAATATGTGCATAGGGACCACATTTGAGAGGAAAGCCAGCTCTAGACTATCTAGATGGTTGAAGATAGCGCAAGATGATGGAAACCCAGGGGAGTGGCTGTAGCCACACATATATGAGGAGTTGCGTCAGTATTGGGACACCGATGAATTTAAATCCATTTATAAGCAAGCAAAAAAGGCTAGAGGGAGTCTGAAGGGTGACTCGTTGCACACCGGAGGTGCAATGAGTGTTGGAACTATTTCTCGGAAGATGGTAAGATTTTCAAATTTAAAGTTTAAATTCATAATCTTAAATACTTATTTTGATTGAATATTATTAATTAATTATATTATTAAATTTTTTATAGGAGCAAGAAATGGGACGGGTTCCATTTCAACATGACGTTTTCAAAAGGAATCATATCAGAAAGAAGGATGAAGAGTCAGACTCGGACGTGTGGGTCGAGCCGACGGCCGAACAAGCTTACGTAAGTTTCTTAACGCTTATTTATATATATATATTAAGTATTTGTTCTAACTCTGAATTATTTTTGTAATATGTAGCAAGAGTATGAGTGATACGTTCGTGACCTTGGAGATGATGTCGAACTTATGCCTGAGCTGTCCCATTAAATTTGGACTGAAAAAGTGGTTGACAGGAGCCACAAAGGCCGGATATATGGGATGGGATCTAGGAATGACATACGACGAATCAAATCAGGTTTACAAGGCATCGGATCGTCGAGACCGGCCGAGGCCCTTGACCAAGCTTAGTTGGGTTCCATGTCTCAGAAAATACAAGAACTTTCAGCTACATTCGCAGCTTATAAGGCAAGCATGGTTGAGCAACAAAAAGAACTGGTACAAATCACAGAACAAGTGGTCAACCTCGCACACAGGCCTGTACCTCATCCTCCCGGTCCCGAATATGATAGTGAAGATGACGAGTTTGTTGAGAATAGTCCCTAGGCTCCTTTTAGTTATGTTTTAGAAACTTAGGTTATATTTTGGACAATTCAGACTAATTTGATGAACTTTTATGTTCATCTAAAACATTATAATTGTTGGATTTTATTGATTTTTAATGTTTAGTTTTGATTGGTGTTATGTATTTTGTTGTTGAGCTTGTTGTTCCTGCTATGGATAGGCTATATCTATTGAAATTGAAATGGTTTATAATTTGCAAGTGAGCAATAGAAACTTCAGGTTTTTCTATCAAAAGAATGCAGAAAAAGCGACGAACTGCGTCCCCTTGTCCGTCGCTTTTTTGCAATTGTTTTAAAAACTTTTCTAGAAAAGCAGCAGACAGGGCCTATAAGTCCGTCGCTATGTATTTCTTTTTAAAAATAAAGCAACAGATAGGGACCCCATGTTCGTTGCTTCTTTAATTTATTTTAAAATAATTATTTATGGATGCAACGGACAGGGACCCAATGTCCACCGCATCTTTATATTTTTTTAAATAATTATTAAAAGATGCGATGGACAGGGACCAATGTCCGTCGCTTTCATTTGAAAAAAATTGATCAAAAAAGCGATATAATAGCCAAAGCGATGCCATCCGTCGCTTTTTTGGTGACGCAGTCCGTCGCTTTTGTAAAAGCGTCGAGCAAAAAAGTGACGGGTGGTCGGCATCGCTTTTCCATCGATTTTGACCAAAAAAACGACGTAGTCTGTCGCTTTTGGCCATCGCTTTTCAGGCAGTTTTAGTAGTGAAAGACTAACAATTTCTTGGAATCAGTAAAGACTTAGCTAAAGATAAGGCACAATGGAAGAAAAAAAATTGTAGTCTCGTATGTACTAGTTGGAAAATAGGTTTTGAAGCATGTTTGATCAAGCTTTTGAAATTTGTTTATTTTGAAAAGTGTGTTTTTATTAAAAGTAGTTTTTAAAAAAGTAGCTTTGGAGAGTAGTAGTTTATATTTGGCTACTCAATTAGAAAAGTACTTTTGGAGAGTGGCAATTTATATTGGCTACTCAGTTGGAAAAGTACTTTTGCCACTATTAGAGCAATAGTTTGTTCTTAGCCCATGTTCCAAAAGTGTTTATGGGGAAACTACTTTTTATAGTTTCTGCGGCAACTCAAAAACACTTATTCTTTTCCTAAAAGTTTAGCCGAACACCTCAACTTTTTAAAATAAGTTGTTTTTGAAAAAAAAACACTTTTGACTTCCCAGAAGTTTTCAAATAGGCTATTAGTCTTGTTGGTTCATTAATTTGAACCTATTTCTTTTCTAGGAGCATTTTGACCTTATCATCAATTTATTCTTATGTTAGTAAAAGTATGGAGATTTGTTTTCTTATATTATTGTTATTATTTAGATATGTTTAATTACTTTTTATTTTTATTTGGCATGATCATGAGTTGAACTTAAATGGGAAAAGAAAACATAATCAGTGAGGAATCATATAGCTGATCCCCAACTTGTTTAAGATTAAGGCGTAATTGTTGATGTTATTATTGTTGCTGATGTAGGATAAAGAAATTCTTAGAATGCATGATTGGTATAATACCCCGTAAGTTGGAAGGTCAGAATAAGGAAGAAAATGCAAAAAAAGGTCACTGGACAGGGACCATGAGCCAAGTCTATAGGCCGTAAATGGGTATCGTGGATGGCCCCATGCCTTAGAAATTTATTTTGAAAAGTTTGCCCATTGTACGAGTGAAGACTATGCTGTAAAAGGAAATAGGACACATAAAAAAGTGTCACAGAAGTGAGATCAAGGGTGGATAAAATAATGGGTCTCTTAATCTAAATAACGAACGATAGGATGAGCCCGTAAAAGGATATATGGGTTGTGGTTGGGGCTTGTGGAATGTCCCAACACTTCGAATACTTTTCTGGAGAATTTGGCAGTCTATGAAAGAGGGGTCCTTATGATCTGTAGAATTGTTTATGAACCATAAAAGTGACTCATGGATGAGGTTCTAAACTTTTCAAATTTTGGCTAAGCGCGGAAGGGTTCCAAAAGAAGGGTTTACAACCTGTACAAAGATCTATGATTTGTAGAAGTTGCTTCGTTGAGGGGATCCTGTAATATTAATTTTCATCCCAATTTTCACAGACGGACTCCACGGTCCATACAATGGACTATGGATTGTAGTGGGTCTCGTAGACCATGTCTGACAGAAATTAAAAAGGAGTGTTTTTGGTCCTTTCCTACCCTCCTAACCCTAAAATATGTCATTTTGGTCCTATAATTACCCATAAGTATCCTTATACTAACCAATACACCCTATTCCCAAATCATTCACTCCAACTTCACAATTCTCTCCAAAATTCTTCTCTTCCACATCTCCATTGAAGGATCAAGCTAGGGTTTCAAGCTCCAAAGTTTTCTGCTCCAATTTTTGCTTTGATTCCACCTCAAGGTATATAGGCATTTATCCTAGGTCCCTTTCACCCTTGGAGCCTAAGAAATTCTTCACTTTTCAATAAATTTCAAGTATGAGATTTTATGGGATTTTATGATCTCAATTCCAACTGTATGAATTATAATTTATACTAATGATTGTTAGTCTAATCATGTATAAATGTCATTTATTTCATGATTTTAGGGATTTTGATGCAAATTCTCTTACATGCTACCTAGGGTTCATGAGACTAAATATAGTTTGTTTCAATTTTGATTCAATTGATGTTCTTTTACATGATTTTGCATGTATTCATTCCAATTACATGATTTTAAATTGATTAATTGTGAACCCCTACTTTTACCCTAGTGTTCACTATAAGCTACGGTTATGAATTTGCAAGTCTTTTAAGTAAGTTTATGAAAGTGGTGAACTTAGACCCATAACACTCTTAAATGAGGTAGGATCAACGCCTACACCCACATTAGATGAATCGCATAAAAATGAGCTATTATACAAACAAGTCCTTATGAATTGGATTGCTAGTTATTGATTACCTTTCTACATGACAAGCTTTATGCTTTTTATGACATGTATGATACATAATTATGATAAGCATGATTTAACATAAGTATTCCATAGAATTTTGACTTAGCAACGAGAGGACTTTAAGGTGGGGACTCAACCTAAGGGTCCTCCGTAGTAATCTCTATTCTCAATTACGTTGCCTCTGTAGGATTTATTGGCAATATGAACTATCTAGTAGATCAACATATTGCACATGTTAATGACACACACAAAGCGGAGTAGAGTAGGTAGGTGATGTGCTGTCAAAATGCAACACATTTGATGCCCAAAACAATGGATTTTATGAGTTCTTAATGCGACATTTTATGGTTTTTATGTGTTTCTGTGTTTTTTTGCAGAAAAGTTAGGTTAGCATAATTTTGAAGAAAAGTTGTAGATTTTGCTGAACCATAGGACATATGAGCTCACCTACGAGTCGTAGCCCAAGCTACGAGTCGTTGGGTGTGTCGTAGCAAGAAATAGAGACCAAAAATCAGAAATCTGCTAAATGGAGTCACCCCTACGAGGCCATCCTATGATTGGTAAGTGTCAGTATGACTCATATAGGTGGACTTGCAGTAGGAATCAGAGAGCCAAAATATTGGACTAAAAGCTAAAGGCCTAGACTACGAGAGGAGCATACAAGTCGTAGCCTAAACAACGACTCGTACCAGTGGGTCATACCAGTTAAGTCCAAGATGCCAAGAACTTGATAAGAGACCTCGACTATGACTCATAGGTCACCCAACAAGTCGTACCTACAAGACGTACCAGCTTCCAGCTATCTTTTTTGTGTTATTTTTAGGATTTGTTTGTGAACAATATATATACAGTAAGTTAGGATTTTATTACGAGATTCCAGACTTTAGAACATAGAACTTGCCTTTGAATATTCTCTTAAGAACATTTTAAGTTTTTTAGCTTAGATTATCTTTTTATCTTGGAAAACTCAATTTCAGGGATTGTAAACCTTGCTTTGTGCTCATCATCAATCGATCAAGATTTTGGTTTGCAACTTGTGGTGTCTTCAATCTCCATTGCCTTGGGTAAAACTCTCAATCATGTCATTTATTTGCATTTTTACTTGTTTTGCCTTAGCCATGAGTAGCTAAACACCCACAACTTGAGGTTGTGGGAACCATGGGTAGTTGACTTCAGATGACCTAGGTTTATTGCATTTCTATGACTGGGGTTTTGCATGTCTTATCTATTTCTCTTCATATTGATTGTTGTTTGGTGGTGGCCAACACCAAACCCCATCTACTATCACAATCCCGACCAAGGTAATGGCGAATAGAAAAAGGGAAACAGATGACATAATTCGATGGATCTCTTCTCATCTAATCAACCAAACCTGACCAAAGGGAGGTTGACTGGGACAATGGGTAATGGTTAGTTGGCACACCATGGTTGCTGGCCATGTGCCATGGTGAAGTTCGACCTTCACCTTCACAAGAGGGCTGGAAGAACCTAAGTTACCATCCTGCATGTGAATTTCCAATTGTAGTTATGTTATCTAGGGTAATTGAATCAACGAACTATGGGAATCACAATTCCCAAGTTGTCCCAAAAATTGATTGTTTTCCCTTATCGTAGCATAGTATTTATTTTACTTTTATATTTGAATCACAAAACATCCCCATTTAGAGATTTTAGTTATTTATGCTTGAAATGATTAGTAGTGAAGTTTTGTAGTCAAGCCCTATATTCCCTGTGGATTCGATCCTAACCTTTGGTTAGGTTAATTGTTGACAACAACCACTTTCTTATTGGAGCGTGACCATCAACAAAAATTATGGCGCTGTTACCGGGGAATACTACTAGGTTTTGATTTAATTTCACTATTAGTTAGTTCTAGTGTTGATTTCTAAAATCTTTTGTATTTTGTTTTTGTTTTTGTATTTGTTAGTTGATTTTAAGTGCAAGTTGGCTGGCACTATGGCTGAAAAAAAGTTCTACATTGCAAATGACTTGTTGGAAACCTTTGTATAGATAAGCCCTATTTATGGGCAAGAGTCTGATGACCCCCAAATTCACCTGGAAAATTTTACTCAAATGCTGAGGGGGGTTCTTGGGACAAGACATCCTGCTTGGGAGGTCATGGCTCTTCAGGCTTTCCCCATGACTCACCGGAGTGAAGCCACGGAATGGTGGTCAATTCTCCCACCTGATGTTTGCTCTAACTGGGGGGAGGTACAAAGAGTCTTCCTCATAAACTTCTATAAGGAGCCCAACAAGAAAAAGCTACAGAACAACATCTGCAATTTCAGAAAGGGCACCAGGGGAACCTTTGGTAGTGGCTTGGGAAAGGTATAAGCAGTGCTTGGCAACGAATCAAAACTAGTGTCTGACTGATGATGAATTGGCGGCTAGTTTCTACAGAGCACTAACCTCCGAGCAACAAGGGTAGGCTGATGCATTGTTTGGAGGGGACTGTTAGGAGTTCTTAAGATGACCATTTGATGAGATCAGCTAGTATATTTACAAGCTATCTGCAGTTGCTCAAGTTTACCTAACCTTTCAAGGGCAAGCCGGACCATCGACAAGTGTATTAAAGGAAGCCTCGAGTAAATCCAAGAGTGAAAATGTGCCAAACTGGCCGAGGTTACCGCACCAGCATTGCATCACTAATAAGCTGACAAGGATTGAGCATATGCTTGAACAAGTCCTGACCAAGGTCAATGAGCAAGATGACATCGTTCGAGAGATAAAGTTTGATGTTCTCAAAAGTAACTGCAAAGTGGAACAACAAACCTTGTCAATGCAAAGGCTCAGAGACAGGATGGAGCAGCTTCCTGAGACACTGGAGGTAGTATATGAAGAGCAAAGGAGGAATAGAAGGAGCAACCAATGGAACAAATGAGAAGTCTGATTATCCATGATGGCATGGTCGAGCTGCGACGTTAAACAAGGCACTTCTTGGGAGGCAAACCAAGCATATTTGATAATTATTGGTTTGTTTTAAATGTTTTTAGTTATTGAGATTCTTAGGTAGAAGGTGTAAGTTTGTTTTAAGTTGAATGAAATTGATGCAGTTGTAATACTTTGGAGATGGTTATGTTTTGAGACTTGGTCTGCAGGTGAAAATTGAAGAACTGAAGATATGCAAAAGTGGTACTTGGAGCAGCTCCTACGAGCAGGCCTACGAGTCGTAGTCACCATTATGACTCGTAATCATGCCTCGTAGAGGGAATCAATGAGTATAAGAAGTTGCACATAAACTACGAGCCAACCTTATGATTTGTAAGGTCCTCTACGAGTCGTAAGTTGGGTTCGTAGTGCCCAGGTATGAATTCTTAATTTTTGCAAGTGTTGGGACTACTACGAGACTAGGACCTGCGAGTCGTAGGACACCCTATGACTCATAGTCGAGGTCTCGTAGCCACAATCTTCAGCTTTTTAAAGCTAACTCGGTTTCATTTGGTCAAAATAAAATTTGACCCCCAAATCTTATTTTCCCAACCCTAAGATTGACGGAATCCCCCAATACTCTTCCCCCTTTCACTTTTCCTACTGATATCCCAACCACCTACGTCATTTTCTGGCAAGAGGTCTAGCGAGGACACAATCTCCTATGGTTTTGACTTGTTTTCCCATCTGCATTGCATTGGTTCAATTCTTCTACCATTTGGTAAGCTTTATGGTTAATTCTAATGCACTATGGTGGTGAGTTATGCTATAGATGATTGTGTACATGCTTAACCATGATTTTTCAAGCCCATTTGATGATGTTTTGATCTAGACTTGAACCCTAGGGTTTGTATTGCTTTGAAAGATTTTGTTTGGAATCAAGCCTTGTTTGAAATTCTTGAGTGGGTGGTTGTGAATGTGAAAATTGTTGGCCCATAGAATGTCTTACTTGTTATTTGACCATTGGGCTAGTTATTTCAGAATGGGAGTTTGGATAGTGTGGGTTTGATTTATGTGCCATAGCTTGTTGTGCTTAATTGAAAAGGTTTGTGTTCTTACAATCTTGTGGAGTGTTTTGTTGATAAAGAGTGCAAGTTTGGACATGAATTTGCCCCTGGTTTTGCTTGTTGTAATGAGAAATGGACTTAGATTCTTACGGATAATGAGTGTTTTTAACAGTTGGATTTCATGGGACCATTTATGTGTCAAATTTGTGTATTACTCTTATAATTTCCAACTCTTTAATGTGTTTGTTTTGTTTGAGCTTTTTTTAGGAAAGTGTTAGACACTATTGGTGTCTTTTGTTTTTTGCTATGAGGTACTCCTATGACTCATGGGTTCCTCTATGAGTCATAAGGGTCCCTCATAGGAAGCATCAGTTACCTATGGTTCCTTCATGTTCCTCATACGAGACCCACATATGACCTGTAGTACCTGTTACGACTCATAGTGAGGGTCTCGTAATCCTGACTAAGTTCTTAAAAATGTCTCTGGAAATAGGTATGAGGCTAGACTACAACTCATAGGCTCCACTATGAGTCATAATTGCCCCTTGTATCTGAGTTTAGACTTCATTTTCATAAGAAATTTTGGTACTATGAGGTTGGTATATGACTCGTCGGTCATCCTATGAGTCATAGCTGTACTCGTACCTGTAGATCTGCAATTGCATAAGAGATTTTTATCTTGTGTTATTTTGATTCTATGTTTCAGTGTTTGTGTTTCTTGTTCTTTGTTATGTGACTCGTTTGATCTAACATCTTGATATTCACATGGGTCATACGGTTGTTTTGCAGATACAAAGCCCCGAAAGAACAAACGAGCAATCCAATCCTTTCAACGGAGGTTGATTGACGAATCTTCTGAGGCCGAGAGACTTGGGCACTTACAGCACAAACTCCTATGGAACTCAACAGTTCCTCCTAGTCTGAAGAGAAAGAACAACAGGGTACTGGAGATGGGTCAGATAGCAGCCTACCACAGATGACCCCCACACACTTAGGGTCATAGTCGGAATCGGAGAGCACCTCCCAGACCCATCAGGATGAAGTCCAGTCACAGCCCCCAGCTGACCGTAGATGGTGTGTCCTAGGTATGAAGGAGATATATGACTAGGGACTAGAGCCCAAGGGACAAGGAAAACCAATGCGTCAATTTCATGAAGAGTCTAGGCTGAATGACTCAGGGTTGGATAAAGTGCCAAGATTGGATGACAAGTTAGACAAACATGGGATACGATAGACCACACAGTAGCTGGGCAAGTATGCCCCTTTCATAGTCCGTGAGTTTTATGCGGCATATCTTGCTACACTCCGCCTGGGGTTACCAAAGAACAAGAAGTCGATTGAGCAGCTGAGGTTACGGTGGTGCCAGTCTGGGGTACGAGAGTTCCTATTTCGGAGGAGACCATCCGTCGGATCCAGTTTAGGCCCACATACAGAGTGCCTCAGTCTATCATAGAATACGATGGGCGCATTGATAAGATGAGGAGACGGTGACTGGGAAGGACATTGGGGCCAGGGCAGAGCTTCTAAGATGGATTGCTAGCCAGATTTGTGAGGAGGACTTCGAGCTGGTGTGGGTTACAAACCACGCCAATCCCATTCTGAAGGAACATCTCTCTTTTCGGGCCAAGTTTTGGTGGTCCATTATCCGTTGGCATATCCGGCCTACTTTCAAGGATAATGTGATCACGTTGGAGCTGGCTGTGCTATTAGCTAACATTTTAGCTGGTTATGTGATAGACTGGGCCAGGATTATCTCATAGCAGATCCACCTGGCAGTCGTCCAGATGAACACCTCACTGCCATTTCCTATTTTGGTTCATCATTTGTGCAGTGCAGCGGGTGTTCCTATTGACCCCCACCGGGACCAGCACATAGAGGCTACACGCACCATGGATCCTGGCCTGGTTAAGGTTGATGAGAACCTGGTGGCCTTACCGAGCAACCCCTCCTATTCCAGAGCCATTCCCAGTAGAGCCTTCAACTCAGAGTGCGCTTCCAGCTGCTACTGACCCTACCAGCTGTGGGGATCGAGTCCACACCATCCTCCAGTACTCCAGCACCAGCAGCAGCTATATGACAAGTTGATTCTCTAACTTCTACTATTGCTTTTGAGACATAATTACGCAAGGTGGCTAGGCAGAGTCCAGACTTCAGGCTCTATTTGTACGGGTCAGACCTTGGGTTGACCAAATCGTATAGGACTCAGAGGAGACAATGAAGGCATTCGCCCGTGATTTAGTAGATGGGAGAGTTAGAGCGGTGGATACCCAAGTAGATGCTTTCAAGGCGAGAGTCTAGCGGACACTTAAGGGCGCTAGGCCTACTGACACGAGCACTGTGACTGAGGAGTTGGCCAAGTTTAAAGTCAACTTATTATAGATATTGACAGCTACTGTTGCAGTCCTAGAGGTGGCACCGATGGGCGATGAGACATTTGATTGGCTAGCTAACCATCCTCAAGTTTGTGGAAGGAGGCCCCTTGAGCATGATGATGATCTAAAGCAGACTCAAAAGAGGCCAAGATCGAAGGAGAAGCCCATACCCGAGGTGGTGGTGCAGGAGTTGCTATTGTTGGTGGCTATTCAGAGAGACCGAGAGCAGTACACCCCACATGGAGAGGGTAGCTCAGGTACTGCTGTGGATGAGATAGTGCCATAGGACCCCACAGACCAGCCAAAGACCGGTGCTTGATGCACCACGATGTTTGACTTCTTTTGACCCCAGTTCTTATTTTGTCCCTATGGATACTTTGTGCTATTGTTAGACAATCTTTTCTTTACTATGTTGGTTTTTCAATGTGTTTAAATATTTTGATGTTGAATGTCATTTTTACTTATATTGTGGATGTTAATTTTTGGGTTTTTAATGTGTGTGTGTGTGTGTGTATGTGTGTGTGTTTGTATATATATATATGTTTATCATGCTTGTTTTTCGTTCTTGTCTTTAATTTAGGGACAAAGTCTCATATTTTGGTGGGGTGTGGGAAGTTATAGATTAAGGAGAAGTCTGAGTAACCTCGAGTCCATAACTTCCCCTATTTTTTGATCCCAAGCTTTTCTTGCCATGATTTTTTCCCTTGTGGATGTTTACCTTTTTGTTGAATTGGCATGTTTAGGTAGTGTAGATAATGTGTAAATTTATAGTGTTATTATATATTGGCATATACATAGTCTTTAGACGCTTTTTAAAGTTTTGATGAAAAATTAGGTACCCTCAAAATTTTTGAGATGAGTTGATGCATTCATGTATTTTGAGTAGCTGGCAATGTTTGTTCTGATAATGTGAAGGTAAGTTGAGGCTTGAAGCATGCCTGTGAATCTATACTTGGTTGTGGGTGCAATGTCATGTGTACTGTGAGCTTATTTTGCTGCATTCATGCATCTTGCATGGACTTAGAACTTGCCTTGTTACTCTAAAAATTGGTTTGATGATGTGGTTGATATGGAAAGGATCTTAGGCTTTTGTTCTTTTAGTGAACCCACTTTTAGCTGAAATGACATACCAAATGAGTGAGTGAATCCCTTGTTCCAAATTATTGAGCTTGTCATGTACTCATTCTTTCTTGATACCTTGCTAGCTTAACCTTGTTTGATGCAATACCTTGATATTTCCCTAGTCTATCCTTGAACATGTGAACCTTAATTGAGGCTTTAGGGTGGCTACAAATTGTGGCCCTGGTTTAGGGAACAGACATTGTGTACTTCACCTCAGGCTAATAGCCTAAGTTGAGGGTGGCTCTTATTGTTGTAAAGTAATAATAATGCTATGGTTAGTCTCAAAATAAAGAAAGAAATGAAAAAGCATGAGCTAAGTGAAGAAAAAGAAAAGCAAAGAGCCTTGAGTTGAGAAAAAGTAGCAAGAAATGAGTTCAGAAATAAGGCACAACTGAAAATAGAAAGAAAACACTCTAGAAAAGCTTGAAATAGCAGAATAAGGGTTGATTTAATGAAAATGGTTGGGTTATGAAAGAAAAAAGTGTTGGTAAACATGGTTCAAGGATAGCTTTTAGTCACTACTTGCCCAAAATGCCATACCAAAGTCCCCTGAAGCTATGTTACAAGCCCATAAGTCCTACAGTGATCCAAATCCACTTTATCACCAAGTCAAAAGATTAGTATAGAGGCAACCCTGTGGTGTTAGTTAATATGCATGAATTTCAATTGTGAGAGTGAGAATGTTTCCTTAGACCCTGAATTCTAAATGCTTCTTGAATGAGTAAGAGAGACTTCTTTTCTGTGAGTACATTTGCACTACTTGATTAGCATATGGCCGCACCAGTGATTGTGGCTGGTTGATGCTCCTTGGCTTATCATAGTTTGATTGCTAGATTTATCATCATGTTTTGTTATGCTCAGTAACTATGGAATCTAGTTTTGAATATGATAGTTGGGTACCTGGATTAGAGTGAATGATGTATATGCCATTGGTGTAACTACTATGTATTTCTCATAATCTGCATAGATTGAGTCGTCACTTGAGGACAAGCAATAATTCTAAGTTGAGGGTGTTGATATGCTGTCAAAATATAACACATTTGATACCCAAAACAAGGGATTTTGATGAGTTCTTAATGTGACTTTTTATGGTTTTTATGTGTTTCTATGTTGCTTTTGCAGAGAAGTTAGGTTGACATGATTTTGAAGAAAAGTTACAGATTTTGCTGAGCCATAGGACATACGAGCTCACCTACGAATCGTAGCCCAAGCTACGAGTTGTAGGGTGTGTCGTAGCAAGAAACAGAGACCAAAAATCAGAAATCTGCTAAGTGAAGGTCACCCTTACGAGGCTATCCTACGGGTGGTCACTACGACTCGTATAGGTGGACTCGTAGCAGGAATCAGAGAGCCAAAATGTTGGACCAAAAACTGAAGGCTTAGACTATCAGAGGAGCATATGAGTTGTATCCCAAGAAATGACTCATACACGTGGGTCATACCAGTTGAATCCAAGATACCAAGAATCTGATACGAGACCTCGACTATGACTCGTAGGTCAGCCT
Source organism: Solanum medicagineum (assembly GCA_026153255.1). Taxonomy (NCBI): domain Eukaryota; kingdom Viridiplantae; phylum Streptophyta; class Magnoliopsida; order Solanales; family Solanaceae; genus Solanum; species Solanum medicagineum. The sequence continues at coordinate 19,630 of JAPFFP010021597.1, forward strand.
ACGAGTCGTACCTGCGAGACGTGCCAGCTGCCACTTGTCCTTTCTATGTTATTTTTAGGGTTTTTTTGTAAATCATATAAATACATTTTGTTAGGGTTTTATTATGAGATTCCAGACTTTACAACATAGAACTTGCCTTGGAATATTCTCTCAAGAACATTTGAAGGTTTTTAGCTTAGATTGTCTTTTACTAGAAAACTCAATTTTGGGGATTGTAAACCTTGCTTTGTGCTAATCAGCAATCTATCAAGCTTTTGGTTTGCAACTTGTGGTGTCCTCAATCTCCATTGCCTTAGGTAAAACTCTCAGTCATGTCATTTATTTTCATTTTTGCTTGTTTTTCCTTAGCCATGAGTAGCTAAACACCCACAACTTGGGGTTGTGGGAACCATAGGTAGTTGACTTGAGATGACCTAGGTTTATTGCATTTCTACGATTGGGGTTTTGTATGTATTATCTATTTCTCTTCATATTGATTATTGTTTGGTGGTGCCCAACACCAAACCGCGCCTACAATCACGATCCTGATCAAGGTAGTGATGATTAGGAAAAGGTAAATAGATGATAGAATTCGATCAATTTCTTCTCATCTAGTAAACCAAGCCTGACCAAAGGGGAGGTTGACTGGGACAATGGGTAACGGTTAGTTTGCATACCATGGTTGCCGACCACGCGCCATGGTGAAATTCGACCTTCACCTTTACAAGAGGGCCGGAAGAACCTAACTTACCGTCCTGCATCCAAATTTTCAATTGTAGTTATGTTATCTTGGGTAATCGAGTCAACAAAACATGGGGAACACAATTCCCATGTTGTCCCTAAATTGATTGTGTTCCCTCATCATAGCATAGTATTAATTTTACTTTTGTTTTTGAATCACAACCCCCCCCGCCCCCCAATTTAGAGATTTTAGTTATTTATGCTTGAAGTGATTTGTAGTGAAGTTTTGTAGTCAAGCCCCATATTCCCTGTGGATTTGATCCTAACCTTCAGTTACATTAATTGCTGACAACGACTGCTTTCTTATTGGAGCGTGACCATCAATAGTAGGCTCCCCTTTTTCGATGCATGGGTAAACATTAGGATTTCATATAATAGCTTGCATGGTCATATTATCAGTTATGGTTGCATACCACACATGCATGGTTTCTTATAAAGCCTCTTTGATTATTTGTGGTTCATGATTTAAGTGGTCTTTATGATCTCTTTTATGGATTAATTGTTTCTCTTGATTATATATGCATTTAATTAACTCTCTTCTTATGCTATCTACTTGACCAATTGTATATCATATTTTGTGGCATTTTGCATTTGCTCATGTACTTAGTACATTCAGATTACTAATGCATACTTCTTTGCCTACATTATTTTATAATGTAGAGGAGGACAATCATCCTATTGTGATTCCTGTGGCTAGCTAGAGTCTATTTGAAGATTTTGTGCTAAGTCCTCATGCTTCAAGGGTGATCCTATTAAACAATACTTCTTTGCATCTTTTACTCATGTTGATACTTTGAGACTATTACATCCTGTTTTGTGAAGGGTGAGCTAGGAACATGTTGTAATGAACTTTACATCCATTTTTGTGAATTTCCATAAGAATTACCATTTGTCCTTCTGTTAGTTTCCCAGAACCTTATTTGAGCTAATTGTTAGGTTGGTATGGCATATTGTTGATACAAGAGGTATAAGGTGAGTTTGTGTGTTTGGGAAGTTTAAATTGTTCAAAAAACATTCAGAGTTTCGGACCTCGAAATGAAATTTCTTCGATTTCATTAGTTTCGAAATGTGGAAATTGGTCTAGGAGAAGTGCGAAATCAGATTTAGATCTTATATGTGGAAATAAGGTCGAAAGTTGAAAAAGTTGATTCAAAATGGGCTAAGTTTGACTTTGGTTAGGGATTGGAGTTTGGATGCTCGGTATGGAGTTCTCATGGTTCCATTGGATTCAGGGGATAAGAGAGACGTTGACATATTTTTCAGGTGACCCAAGAGAATTTTGGTCATTTGAGGTCCTAAACTGGTTTCATTGTGATTTATGGGTCACCGGGTCAAGGAGACGTCTGATTCATTTTTCGATATTCCGTTGATTCTGAAATGTATTTTCTGATCATTTTGCACTATTGGTTCATATTATGGTGTTCTGGATGAGTTTTGAGGGTTAAAAACATATTTTGAAGGGTGGTGGTATAAGTTGATGGCGGTGAACGCGGGGTCAAACTTAGTCAACAACCTTCTTTTATGTTTATTGCTAAAAATATCTCCTTTGTTCCCTATTTTGGACTACACCATTTTCTTCCATTTTTGAGTTCTAAAAGATTGGAGGGGCGATTTTGAGCGAGGCTTTTTGTGGATTTTCATTTAGGTAAACACTAAATGTTTGATTTTCAGTATTTAAATTGTGATTTTGACTTGAATTTTATGGTTTCAACCATCCAATTTTTATGGGTTTTCAAGAACATGATTCAAACTTTAAATGATGATTTTAGTTTCTACCCATATTTTATGGGATTTTCACCCACAAACTCCTTTTTTCATGTAGAACCTGATTTTGACCTCAATTTTTAGATTTGAGATTTTCAAAAAATAGTTTAATTTTTGACCCTTTTACCCCCATACCTAATTCCTATCAATATGAGTATCAATTGACTCCTTTTGACAGTATATCTTATTCTTGATAGTGGTTTGATGTTTCAGAGTCGATTTTATGGATTCATTCATTTGGTTGTCTAGTTCATGTGTGGTTCAGCCTTTGAGGTAGGTTTAGCTATCCCTTCTTCTAGAATGGGGTAGGATAATTAGATATTCATATGATGTATTCTATGGGATTGGATAATATGATATGTATGTGTTGAGGATTATCCATGTGATGCCCCTATGTGGATTCTTAATTGTTGTAATTGATCTGGAAACGTAGATGTGTATCATATTGTGCTTGTGACTTGTCAAAAGAGTGTAAAATTATGAATTTCGGTTGAGAATCATAACTATGGTTTAGACATTATTACATATAAATATGGTGGAAATAGTGATTGGGCATTCTAATAAGTGTGATGACCTAATGTGAATAAAAGAGATGAATTTATTGTGAAATGAGTAAGTTGTGGGCAATATTATGATATCTATTATGTTGTGATGATGAAGATTCCTTATGTACTGTATTTCATCCCATGCATCTTCATATTGCATATTGGCAACTTGAGAACTATGGCACTTCCTTTTTGTGACAAAATGTGACACCTTTTAAAACCCTTGACCATAAAAAGGTGACAAAAAGACATGAGATACTGTTATTGTGATTGAGGTATATGACCTGCGAAGTCCCCATGGGTCCCCCTTAGTTTGTGGAGCCTTAGCTTGAAGGGGTGTATAATATAGGTTATACGATAGTCTTGATTCCACCTTACATTACATACACCGCATCATCATTAATATCATTCTTCCATAATATTTTGAGTGAGATATTATATTGTGACTAGTGTTTACTCATTTATTTCCTATTTGATGATTATTAAATTTTATTTACGGCACCTTGCTGGATTGGTTTCTTGGTGCAGGTGGATGAGTTCTTAGTTTATTTCATAGTTATCCAATTCTTTATTCTCAGTCGATTAGACCTGCTAGGTACATTTCTGTGTACTCATCCCTACTATGTTACCCCCTGCAGATCCTAGACAGGGTCCCGTATGTGGTGGTTGATCATTTCTAGTGGAGCTTTTATCTTAGTTTCAATGGAGAGGCCCAACTTTTAGGATCACTACTGTTACTATTTAGATTTGTAGTTTTGTTTTAATTTTCTATTGAAACAACGCTGTATTTCACTCTCGTACTATCTAAATGCTCCTTGTACTCATGACACCATGTTTTGAGATTTGACTAAGTATTGTGGTGCTCTATTTTAGCTTTTTTTTTATATTGGGTATCGTATTTGGGTTGGAGCTTAATCAGTCGTGATCCATTTTGGGTCATGACAAGTTTAGGTATCAAAGCTCTCGGTTTGCCGATCTCGTAAGTCAAAGAGTAGGGTGTTCGGTAGAATCTCGCGGGTCGGTACATAGATGTTCGTACCCATCTTCGAGAGGCTGCAAGATGCTTGTTAGGATAAAATTCTGTTGTTGTTCTTTTTAGTGTGTTCCTTTCATATATCATATAATTGGATACTTTTAATTTATTTCTTCCGCACTCTCTATTACATCACAGAGATTCTCAGTTCTGTTGGTTGTTGCTAGTCTTATTAAGTCACTGGCGGAGCAGAAGAGCCTTGATAGATTCATAAGATTGGCTCCCCCAAAGTTTGATGGTGTATCTGGTCATAGGGTTTATGATTTTCAAAGAGAGTGCCAGGACAGGTTGTACAAGTTGGGTATGTTGGAGGCTCTTGAAATAACTTACCCTCCTTATGAGATCACCAACATAGCGAAGGAGTAGTGGAGGTCAGTTCTTGCTTGTGGGCTAGTGAGTTGGGATCACTTTACCAAGGTGCCCTAGAAGGGTTTGTGCCTTTTTGTCTTAAAGATTTTCGCAAAAATGAGTTTAATTAGTTGAAGGGGGGCCTATGATTGCATCAGAGTACAAGGCAGGATTCCATGAGATGTCTCAGAGTGCTATGGTGTGTGTTCCTATTGAGTTTGAAAGGATTTGTAGGCTAGTGAAGGGTTTTGCAAGGTATCTTCAGGAGGTCACAACCTAGCTTCTCCTATATTGTGGGTCATTTTAGAGTACCATCGATCATGCCAAGATTATTGAGCATATCAGACATGTTAGACAGAACACAACCAAGAGGTTTCATCTTTAGGACTGGTTTGGTGGGCTACCTTCAGAGAACTAGAGAATATTTGGAGTTTGACACCTAGGGGTTATGGGCTGTGTTACTTCTACTGTCGAGCTTCTTGACAGAAGGGTGCATATTACCTTATCGGAGGTGATGCTAATTTGGTTAAATATTATAGTTGTTCAATATGGAGAAACATGTGGACTATATGAATATGATCTTCTCAGTGGCTATGATGTGTTCCAACGATAGATATAGTGGGCCTTCTGATGAGGTCCTAGTAATATCCGAGAATAGAGACATTAGTAGATGGCACAGATACTGGATCCTAAGGAGTTATCACTTGTTATACTTACTTAGGTAATGGAGTTGATGTCGTAGATGTTGCTCCCCAATGCACACAAGTGTACGTGGTCTTAACAAGCAATATAGTAGCCCTTATTAGGAGCTGGGATGTCGAATCCAAGGGATTTGAATAAAAATCTATTAACAATTCAAGTTATTGCATTAAGTGTGTCCTTGTTGAAAATGATGAAAAGATTGAGTGGAAAAGTTAAGTAACTAATTATAACTTCTAAAGTTAACTGGTTTGTTGTGAATTATCAGATTAAGTACGATTCTGGGATTGTAATCTTGTTGAGGCAATTCTAGATTCAATGCTTGCTCTTATGTCCGGGTTTCTTGTTTACTAATTCACAGGGTTAAAATTATGTAAATAGGGTTGCAAGCCTCTCTCGTCCTACAGTTATTGAATTCCTAGCTACATCGTTGAGCAAGGATAGACAAATCAATAAAATGCTATAACGTTATCTTACTGTACTTTGAACCAAGCTAGGTGTAAGGGTAGTTGTCACGGGTCTCCCTTACACGAATCAATCTAGTTTCCTAGTCGAAAAAGCTCCCTATATTACTGTGTTCTATTCATTCCAACATCTCTCGAATCCAGAATGAACACTAATTTACCCCTAGTTGATCAGGCTATGAAGTATAGATAGAAGTAATATAAAAGTAATCTAATGGAAACCCATTCATAATACGCAAGAATCAAGAATTAGAACATTGTCTATGGCTACAATCCCAGAATATGGGAAGATATGCATTATTGTCTTACACATAAAAAATAAGCTAATCAACATTTACAATCAAGAACCAAAGGTAAAAAACTAACCAAAGTAGCCTAGAATGGAGTTTTTAGTCGTCTCTCCTCTGTTTCATAAAAAACCAGATATGAAACCTAATGTTCTACATAGAATATAACTTAAAATTCTCATATTTCATTTTTGCCCTTGCATCTTCAAAGTCCGCGACATGGACTGGGTTGTTTTGTGTGGATTTTCGCATTAAGTGCTGATTGAGCGAATTTCTCCTTTCCTTGTGGAGGTCCACGACGCAGACTTCCCTTATTTTACTGCTTCGTGTATTTTTCTCCAAGCTTTTAGCTTGTACAACTTTCCCCTAGGTCTGCGACGCGCACTTGGGCCTTTTTGCTGAGCTGACTGGTTTTTACCCTTAGTTCTGCAGTCGTGTTCTTCCTCATACTCCTGATGTGAGCTCGAACTGGCATATTTAGTTTAAAAATCAGCAAAAACACAACCAATAGGCGCACTTGACCCTGGATTAGCAAAATATGCAAAATTACACTAAAAACACCTAGACTCTATGGACTTGTCCTCTAGCTAAGCTCTATTTGTGGGTACTTTTGGCTAATTTGGCGTATAAATACACCTAAGATCATCACCCACACTTAGAGCTTTGTGCTTTCTTAAACAAATCAAGACACATGCATGACATCCCTAGGCAGTATGTAAAAGGAACATCCTACAACTGAGTCCTTTGAACCATCTCAAACACTTATCAATGTCCCCAGCAACATTAAACTCACACCATGCACCCATGTATCAATGCGGAATCATGTATAATTTCTATTAATAGCTCCTCTAGTTGTCACCCTTGGATGATTATGTGCCCTCACCTGAACCACTACCCATGCACACCACAACAACTTAGCTAGGAGCTTGGAAATGGGTACAAAATCAACTCTCGCTCTCCCAAAAGATGTCCCATGTTGCTTCTAGTTCCCATAGGCTTTCCCTTAGTGTACAAATCAACCTAGTTAAAATCTAGCTAAAAGGATCACATAGATCTTTTGTTTGGTTGTAATATTGATATGGTTGTCATGGCTCAATTCCCAAGCGTTCATAGCTCACACTACTCTTCTCTTCTTCATCTAGGTTTATTCCTCAACTTTACACCCTTTATTATATATACAAGAAAGAAAACTTCAAAAACATTGCTTTTTGTTTGTTTTGTTTTTTTTTTTGAAATAGTAGGCCTTCATGATGGGTCTGCGATGCACACTGGTCGCAGACCAACATTTTTTCAAGACCAAATTTTTTTTGATTTTTATTTTCTCTTTTCTACTACCACTTATCCCTTGGGTGTCCTATTCAAGCTTCCTTCCCCTTGTCTTAATATGCTATAGAGCTTAGGAGTTAGGATCAAACACGAGTTAAGAGCAAAGAAAAATGTTCTCCTTAGAATGTGGCCAACCAAAGAAAAAGGCTAAGGCTCAATGAGGCTAGCTAGGGATGATTAGTTTAGGTGGGAAAAAAGATTCAAAAGTAGGGCTACCAAAGAAACGGTTAAATCCTTTCCTCTATCAATTCCTACCAAGATTAGTCCACATACTAGACAAGTTCTAGCAACTATTGCAATATAGACCAACAAGTTTGCTCACTCACTCATGGCACACACTTATCACAAGGCTAACACCCGAATAACCATCACATCGTTCACACGGGTTCATAATTAAGAATATACATCCATGAAGTTCAAGGTTTAAGCATTGGCTACTCAGAGTTCAATTGACTTAATCATCCTTGATTCAAGTACTCTATACTAAATTCCCTTTCATACTACTACTGACACTCTACATGAAACTCACATTGACGAATACCCTTAGGATGGTCGTCATCCATCCATCATAGGGCCCTGTCACTCAACTACGATAACTAACTAAACATTCACATACAAAGCTACTCTAAGAACATAATTGACATAACTAGAACAATACATTTTCACAATACTACTAATATTCAAGCATACTAAAAGCATTCATACTTAGTTACAGACCCAAGAAAAAATAAAAATGATGTCCAAACTTAACCAAACATAGCAGACACAGAAAATAAAGCATAGTCTTAATACATGGCCGAATTAAAAAGAAGGAAAGCATAAACATAAGGATACTCTTACCCCACACTTAGTATTAGCAATGCCCCCAGTGCTAAGAATAAGAAACCTATGGGATGGAAGCGTGGTGCTCACTCCTTGTCTAGAATAGCCTCACCCCCGACACTGACTGGCTGCTCCTCCTCTATCTGATCCTCATCTAAATCAGAGGCCTCCCATGCATCCTTTGAGTCTTTGGTAACATTATCCTTCACATAATGAGCTCATCTCAGTAAGCCCTCTCAGCCGTTGAGAGCACAGGCTCCGCAGACCTGTCCGACCCCTTTATATTGGTCATATTATAATGGAAGGCCTTAATGTGTTAAAAGTAATCAAGTGGCTCCTCAGAAACACCTGCACGTTTATATAACTCAATAATCAAGCCACCAAAAGCATACCTTCGCCCATGCTGAACTCGAGCCTTCCTTATGGAGGATTTGAAGATAGCCCCAAAGTTAAGCTTCACCAGTCATCAATGCATAGGCAAAGCAGACCCTATCCCTAGTGACAACTATGAAATATTGCCCCGGGAAGAAGAAATGTATAACGATCTTGACCTACCTATTCAGATGAGCAAATGGGAAAGACTGATGGTACCTTTTGTAGTCATGGTGAATCTACTTAGCTGTGGAGTTCACCCCGGCCAAAGTGTGATGAATGGCCCAATAGGGTTGGCAGGGCTGTGGAGACTTCCTAAGTGCCTAGGATCCCATTTATAGCAATCGAGGTGATATTCACCTCTATCCCCCAAACAGTGACCACCTGGGAGCGTGTATCAATCTTCATATTAGCATAAAACTCTCGGACCATGCTGAGGTTGCAGGGTAGGGCCTTTTCAAAGAGGAAGGTCAGGTGGTAGTCTATGCATCTCTTGTAAATTTGAGGATAGTCCCTCGCCAAGGTGTCCGCATCAATAGGAACATTAGGGAAATACTTTATCTCTTTATGAGCCCGATACCAAAGCTGGCCTTCCTGCAAACTACCTTAACCCCAAAGCGAGGTCTTTGGTCCCTGGGAGACTCCGGGGCTTTTGGCACCTCTGGGATATCCTGGGCACGTCTCTGGCTGCTTGAGGGTCTTGCCCCACCTATTTGTCCAGTTTGGCGAGTTCAAGAGGCCATGATATCCTGCAAAAATAGGAAAGCATCATCAACAAATGCACAATACATAGCCCCCATTAGAAAAAGACAATCACACCCAACCTTACACTTAGATCCAAGCCACGGGGTGAGAAGGTACTCAGACTTCCCATCTCACTTCGGGCAACCACTATAAAATTCAACAGCACTACCCCAACAAGTTGTTCAACAACACAGCTCTCGCTTCAATGTACGCGCCATTATCACCCCAAAACAATATTAACAATACACAAGACATTAAGAACAAGCAGTAGAATCCAACAAGTGAATTGTAGCATTATTCTAATCACATGAGTATATAAACATGGAACCATCCTTAACAAAGCATCCCACACTTCAAGTTTTACAAATCCCAACAATAATCCATCAAGATGTGAACAATCTAAGCCCAAGAAAACAAAATCCCCACTTTTTCTGAATTGCACCCCCAATTTCGGCCTGGGGTTTGCACCTATCAACATTAAGCACAAAATTAATTTCATTCAAGAAACTAGGCCTATAATTGCAACACCTCATAATAATCCAACAACAATTTTCACAAGTAACAAGTTAGATAATTTCAAGATCTCCATCGCACCCAAAAATATTTATACCCAAGAAATAACCAAGAAAACGTAAGTGAAGAACCCATACCATAGTTGAAGATTGCAAGAGAAACAAAGAAAAACCTTGTGGGACTTGAAGTGCGACGTGAATTTGTTTGAATTTTGTTGTTTGGAAGTGAAAAATGAGAGAAAAATGGGAGGGGGAGGGGTTTTCTTGTGACGTGGACGTGTGAAATGAAGGGAAAAAACATGGGGGGTGGGGTTATATAATTGGGAAATGGGTCGTGCTGGAGCATGGAAAAAACGAAAAAAATTTAACCTGTCCAAGCAAAATTCGCGACGCGGACTGGTACTTGTAATTGTTTTTCCGTTATCGTGGCTTGTTGAACTTACTTGGAACGCAAAAAAAAAAAAAATATTCGCAACAAGTCAGTGTTGTAGGCCTGTCACGCACCCTTTCTATTTCAGGGTCCAAAAGATTTTATTTTTTTGAGCACCGAACCCTGTAAAAATTTCCAAACACCTGATTATGCTAAGGAATTGTGAAACACATTAATCAAGCCAAGAACAATAAAACAATACCTAATGGCATTGACGGGAATTGAAGATGCAAAACTTTTTCACTGGAATAGTAGAGGTCCATCACGCGCACTGGTCGCGGACCAAACTTTGTGCAAAATTTTCATTTTCTATGAGATTTTTATTTGTAAAATAAAAAAGACATACAAACTAAAGCAATTACGGTTATCTTACCACGGGTTGCCTCCTGTACAATGCCTGATTTACCATCACGACACGACTCAGCAATATTGTACTCATCATTAGCCAAATCTGTGGCCTTTGTATCACGACTCGTGTCCTTACCATAGTAGTGTTTAACACACTGCAAATTAACCGAAAATGTTTGGTTCGTGGCTTCCTCTCACAACTCAATAGCACCATGTGCCATCACATCAACCATAGTGTATGGCCCGCTCCATTTTGACCTCAACTTTCCTTAAAATAGTTTAAGACAAGAATTAATGAGAAGTATCTGCTATCTAGGATCAAAGTATACTTGATAATGTGCCTGCCATACCACTTCTTCGTATTCTCTTTGTAGAGATTAGCATTCTCATATGCTTGGAGCTGGAATTCAACCAACTCCTCTAACTGTTCTAATCTTTTGTGCGCTGCGAGATCTGGATCAAGATTGAGCCTTTTGATGGCCCAATACACTTGGTGTTCAAGCTCGACATGTAGGTGACATGCCTTGCCATAGGCCATCCAATATGGAGATTTACCGATTGGCGTTTTATAAGCCGTCTTGTATGCCCAGAAGGTCTCATCAAGCTTGCAGACCAATTTTTCCTTGTGGCATTGACAGTCATTTGCACGATTTGTTTCACTTCTTGATTTGCTACCTCTACCTAGTCGCTCGTTTGAGGATGTTATGCTATGGCCACCTTGTGCCTTACTCCATACTTGGCTAACAAATTTTTCAATGTTTGGTTGATGAAGTATGCACCTCCATCACTGATGATGGCCCTCGGAGTCCCAAACCTTGAAGATTTGCTTCTTTAGAAACTTAATCACCACCTTGGAATCATTGATGGGCAAAGCTATCACTTCAACCTATTTGGACACATAATCTACCGCGTCCAAGATGTAGTGATTACAAAAAGAAGGAGGGGATGGATCCATGAAGTCCATCCCCTATACATAAAAAATCTTCACCTCTAGAATGTTGCTCAGAGGCATCTCATGCCTCTTAGAGATGGTCTGGTTTTCTGACATGCATCAAATGCTCTGACAAACTTTATGGCATCCTTGAAGAGAGTTGGCCAAAAGAAGCCTGACTGTAACACTTTGTGGGCTATTTGCTCTACTCCATGATGACCTCCATAGGGTGAAGTATGACATCTTTCAAGTACCTTGTACATTTCTGCTTTAGGAATGCACCTTCTGACCATTCTGTTAGCACCTTGCTTGAAGATATATGGCTCATCTCTAATGTTAAGCTTTTGCATCATGAGCTAGTCACTTCCTTTGTTGAGAGTTAGCATCTGGGGGAATAACCCCACTGACCAGGTAGTTGACGATGTCCGCATACTAGGGTAGCTCATACACTTCTAAAAATAATAGTTTCTCATCTGGGAACTCTTTCTTAATCTGCTGTTGCTCACCTATGTTAGCATCATTCTCCAAGCGAGACAAGTGATCAACAATTTGGTTCTTACATCCCTTTCAACTCTTGATCTCGATGTTAAACTCTTGCTGCAAAAGGATCTATCTGATTAGCTAGAGTTTAGCATCTTTTTGGTTGAAAAAGTATTTAATCGTTGCATTATCAGTGAACATTATGACTTTGGTACCTAAAAAATAAGATCTGCACTTGTCAAACATATGTACTAGTGTCTGCATCTCATTTTCAGTGACTATGTAGATATATTGTGCTGCATCAAGGGTCTTACTAGCATAGCATATGGGGTGGAGCACCTTGTATTTGTGATGTCCCAACACTGCTCCTATAACAATATCACTAGCATTATCCATGAGCTCGAAAGGGAGCTCCCAATTAGGTGCTGTCAATATGTGTGCTTCAACTAGCCCTTCTTTAGCGTCTCAAATGCCTGCTAACATGAAGCATCAAAGTTAAAAGGTACCTCATTATCTAGTAGAGCATATAGTGGATTTGCAATTGTTGAGAAGTCCTTGATGAATCTGCAGTAAAACCTTGTATGCCCAAGAAAACTATTAACTCCTTTGACAGACACTGGTGGAGGCGGCTTTTCTATCACCTCAATATTTGATCGATCTACCTCCAAACCACGCTTTGACACCTTGTGCCCCAAGACTATCCCTTCCTTTACTAGGAAGTGACATTTTTTCTAGTTAAGGACAAGGTTAGTCTCTTCACATCGACCTAGCATCCTATCCAGATTGTACAAACATACCTCGAATGACTCCCCAGAGAATGAGAAATCATCTATGAAGACCTCTACAAAATCCTCCACCATGTAATGGAATATGGCCATCATGCACCTTTGGAAAGTGGCTGGTTACACAGGCCAAAGGGCATGCGCCTGAATGCATATGTCTCTTAGGGATATGTGAACATGGTCTTCTCTTGGTCTTCAGGTGAAACTATAATCCGATTGTACCCTGAGTATCAGTCCAAGAAACAATAGTATTCTTGCTCAGCCAGCCTATCTAATTTCTGATCAATAGATGGGATTGGAAAGTGATCCTTCCTATTGGCATCATACGATTTTCTGTAGTACAGGCATATCTACCACCCTGTCACTGTTCTGGTTAGGATGAGCTCATTCTTATCATTTGTAACCACTATCATCCCCCTTTCTTAGGGACACACTACACTAGGCTCACCCATTTGTTGTCTGATATTGGAAAGATGTTGCCTGCATCCAACCACTTGATCACCTATTTCTTTACCACTTAATTCATGATTGGATTTAGCCTTCTCTATGGTTGGGCCACTGGCTTGTGGCCCTCCTCTATAAAGATCTTGTGCATACACAGGGCTGGGATAATGCTATAGATGTTTGACATTTGACAACCCATAGCTATATTCCTTCATTTCAGCACAACTATAAAGATTCCATCTGGGCTACAGTCAATGAAGCAGACAAGATTACAGGTAATGTGTTATTTTCACTAAGAAAAATGTACATGAGATGTGACAGCAATGGGTTCAACTCTAGTTGAGGAGATTTTTCGACTGAGGTCTCAATACCCTATTTAAGGGCTTAGCTACTTTCTTTAGCATGCTAACATTGTGATTATCAGCACATTCTCAATCTCTCCAGTTTCTACATCATCTACTAGCCGTTGATTCAGCAGTACGCTGGCTAGAGGATCTTTAATCTCTAATTGGCCTACAGTTACTGTTCCAACATTGTGATGGCTGCGACGTCCTCATATGCAGCAGACAACTTCAAAGCCTTATACATATAAAAAATTCAACCTTATTATGGGCTCGCATGGTGAGCCTTCTTACTGCAACATCAATCAATGCCTTTCCTATTGCTAGGAAAAGACATCCAAGAATGAATAGAACCTCTGGATCAGATTCAAGGTCCACGATAACAACATCCACGAGGAAGATGAGAGATCCAACTTGGACTAAGACATCTTCTATAATGCCATCTGGCCTTTCCACCGAAGGATCGACCAATTGTAAAACAATTGTGGTGGGCTTAGGTTTTCCAATCCCCAACTTCAAGAACATAAAACTGTGTTTGAGATTGATATTGGCACCAAGATCACATAAACCTCTGGCATTTAAACAATTCCCAATCGCCACTTGCACAGTAAAGCTCCCAGGATCTTTTAACTTGGTTGGCAGCTTATCTTTGTTTAGTATCCTGAAGCTGCATTCTTCTATGAGTGCCATAGTCTCGAACTTAGCCAACTTATTCTTGTTGGCCACTATATCCTTCACGTACTTAGCATACTTCAGGATCCCCTGCCAAATATAAATAAGAGGTAAGTTAATCTCTACCTATTTTAGGAGTCCAATAAACTCTTGGAAGCACTCATCCTCATTCTTTTTAAGCTTTAGAGGAAAGGGAGGAGGAGGCTTGGGCATTGGGGTTTCTTCATCATTAGGTGGGCTAGGATTGCCAACTTCATCACTCTTAGCAGTGTTTGTTTCAGTCCCATCCTTTTTCTTTAGGACGAACTCAACCAACAGTCTACCACTTTTAGTCCTGGATGCATTTACTTGCTTGTGGTTGGGATCGGTGTTCCCTAGAAAGCCTCTTTGAGGTCTGGAACTTACAGGTCTTTCTTATTTCCTGAACTGTTTCTCTAGATTCTGGAGACCCTACTTGTTCTGATGGATTTCATCCTCCTGCCTTGGCTAGTTCGCTAAAATTTGTCTCAGCACTTCACTATCAGTCATGTTGTTTGGGTTGGTTTGCTTAATGGGCTGCAACATTTATTGATTATAGTACACATTGCCACCTTGTGGTCTATGCTGAACTGGTCCCTGATTCTGTTAATTTCCACCCCAGGAGAAGTTTAGGTGGTTCCTCCAACTTGGGTTATAAGTGTTCCCAAAACCTTGATACCCACCTCTGCTGGCATTGCCCACAAAGTTTATAGCTTTAGAATTAGCTCCCCAAAATTCTGCATTGTGGTCACCTCCTCCATATATATCACACTAACCATTCTATTGCTGTTGAACAATTTTCACAGGAGTTGGTTGTTCGCCAAAGTCAAGCTGTTAAAGTGAGTCGTCATCATATTCTGCATTGTGGACATTGGGGCTTGCAGGGCAGTCAATACATCAACCTCTAACATGCTGGCTTGCTTCTGAATTATTGGTCGACTAGATCTTCCCTTCCACTTAGGATTTCCTTGTGCAATATGATTGAGAAGAGTGTAACACTCATTGTATGTCTTCTCCAGTGCCTGTCCAACTGCAGCAGAATCAAGAAGAATCTTGGTGTTGGGTTCCAAACCTTCAATGAAGGTATAGACCAATACCTCATTAGTGTGACAATGATGGGGACAATTAATAAGAAGAGTTTTAAACCTGTCCCAAGCTTGATACAAGTTTTCTCTAGGTCTTTTCCTGAAGCTCAAAGTCTCACTCCTTAGTTTAGCTGTCTTGCCAGATCAGAAGCATCGTGTCAGGAAATTTCTAGCTAGCTCATCCGAAGAAGTGATGGAGCTGGGTTCTGTTGCCACCTTCATGCTTCCCCCAATAGTAAAAAGGGAAATAAGGTCATCCTCACATAGTCTCTGTTCACCCCCGTGGGGATGAAAGTATCAGCAATCTCTAAGAAATTTTGAAGATGGACCTGCGTGTCACAACCCAAGCCTAGGGCCTAGACGTAACACGGCAAATAGGAACCCAAAGGGACCCCAAACAAGCCTCTTAGCATATCATTTACACATCCTCGGTCACGGAAGCAATTAGACAATAATAAGTGAATATAAATAAGGATAGAGGGACTAAGGTAAGTCTTTCATAGCATAAATCATCAAAAGAGTCAAAGCTCAAAACACAAATACATAACTTGTCCAACAACACCTATAACATAGACTGGGCGGGGACCAAGATAACTTTCCGAGGTCACCCTCATAGTCATAAGCATCTAAACAAAGAAAAGAGTCTTTACATAACATAGGATTGCTAGCTATTGTCCTCGGAGTTGAGGACTCACCAAACTTGCTTCAAGAGATAGTACTACCCACATGGAGGAGGAGGATGATCAAGTGGAGCTCAGTTCCTACATGGTGACATCATGTAGGCATAGAGTATATGTTAGTACGTTTGAATATACTAAGTATGTAGGATGCAATGCAACATAGTCAAAATGCATAATCATAAGCAAGGAATAGTATATTAACAACATGGCATGCATGATCAATGCTCAAGGTAAAACATGCTTATATAGAACATAGTACATGTGTCAGAAGAGACCAACATCATAGACCAAGCAACATAGTACTTGGAATCCAAGTCCTAGCACCCCCTTGGAAGGTGATTGAAGTATATACCCCTCAATTGGTTGTATGGGCCTAGCAACCCCCGACAAGGTGGTCAAGGTATATACTCCTCAATATGGTAGTACGGGTCTAGCACCCGCGACAAGGTGGTCAAGGTATATACCCCTCGGCATAGTAGTATGGGCCTAGTAACCCGGACAAGGTGGTCAAGGTATATACCCCTCAACATGGTAGCGGCGTAGCACCCCCGACAAGGTGGTTGAGGCATAGCATCCCTCAACAAGGTGTGGTCACTTGCAACAATATAGATATTTTTCAAGAAATCAACACATATATACATTTCTTTTATCATCATAAAGTCACTTAACTCATAAGCCATGCAATAGACCTTTAATAACTCGAGAATCCCTAACTGGATATTTTATCAAACTCTTGGTGGGTGTGTAATGCTAGTTCAAAATCATGCAATTCAAGAGTGAAATCATGTGAGAAATCTTAACTTAAATCAACCTACCAAAACTTGGTAACACCCTCATAGATACATTAAAACCCTTCATCAAATCTTATCATAGAACATAGATTCATAGCTCAAAACATTCTTAAATAGTCCACATTTCATGAAACCCCAACATAGTTTATAGTGAAATTTACAGTAAGAAGTACCCATAGATGAATCAACTTGAAAACATGTAATTGGCATAAAAAAGCAAGGTTGGGCACCATGGGTGAAAAGACTCAATGGTTAAAACTCACATACCTCAACTTTGGAGATTTCCTTGATGAATATTGAGATTAGAACTTAAAGCTTGAATAAATTCTTTAAGATCCAGAATGAGTTTGGGACACTTCAATTTGAGTGAAATATTTGGCTAAGTGTTTGAGAGGGTTTTGGGGAATGTCTTGAATGATATTAGGTTAAAAAATGACCAAGTATAGGTGCTTTTATGCATAGGAAGGCTTAAGTCCAAGGCCTCAAAGCCTTGGACTGAAGTAAGTAAATCTGGCAAAAGAAAATGTATAGGTATACGGCCTGGCCGGTTGCGCCAGGGGTGCGGAAACATTATTGTTCTCGAAATTCTTGGAAAACAAAATTTTGATACGGTTACTCTACAAATTGGGGTTACACTTATCTCCCACTCAATATTTCCCCCTGATCACGAATATGTAGTCAATTTTTTTATATCACGCACAAATTTTGAGATACATGGAAATTACGATTTTGGGCATTTTTCGAGGCACATTTTTGGGCACTTTTTGGTGCGTCTCAATATGTCCCCCCTGGGAGCATTCGTCCCCGAATGTCAGAGAAATGTATATGAGAGAAATAATCAAGATGAGTTCATCCCAACATATGAATGCAATAATGCACTTAAACGTCATTTCAAAATCTCAACATAGGTGTCAAATTCACCATGGACTTGTCAACATAAACGTGAATGCACACAATGAGATAAGGGTTGAAACATAAGACTTGAAATCACATAGGGAGTTAGAATTAGTACCTTAGGCTTGAGTAGAATGGAAGAGATAGGGTTATCACTTTTACATGTCCACCTCGGCTTCCCATGTGGCACTCTCAACTTGTTGTTTCTCCAAAGGACCTTGACAGAAGCAACATCCTTGTTCCTCGACCACTTCACTTGTCTATCCAGAATTTATACCAGGACCTCTTCATGAGTAAAATTGTCTTCAACAACACCCATAACAGCAAGAGGCACAATAACACTTGGGGCACCTACACATCCTCAACATAGACACATGATAGACCGGATGAACCATATTCATATCATTGGGCAACTCTAACTCATAGGCCACCTTACTAATCCTCCTCAACACTCCATAAGGACCAACAAATCTTGGGCTCAATTTACCCTTCTTATAAGAACGAACTACACCCTTCATGGGTGAGACCTTCAAATATACTCAATATTAAATTCAAGATCCGTTCTCCTCACACCGGCATAGGACTTTTGTCGACTTTGGGCTATTTTTAACCTTTCCCTTATCATCCTCAACTTCTCCATGGCCTCTATAACCTAATCTGGACCCAACAAAGCCATCTCGCCCACCAACCAACCAGGGACCTACAGTGTCTTCCATAGAGAGCCTCAAAAGGAGCCATACCAATGCTAGAATGATAGCTATTGTTGTAAGAAAACTTATTGAGTGGAAGATGATCACCCCAAATACTCATAAATTATAAAACACAAGCCCTAAGAATATCATCAAGAGTTTGGATAGTTTTTTTTGCTTGGCCATCCATTTGAGGGTGAAAGGTTGTACTAAGCTTGACCTTGGTACCAGGACCTCTTTGGAAGGACCTCCAAAAGTGAGAAATGAGTTGAGCACCATGATTCGATATGATAGACAAGGGCATCCCAAGCAATCTAACCAATTTATGAATGTACAACTTGGCATAATCTTTCGCACCATAAATAGTTTTAACTGGTAGGATATGAGCCGACTTTGTTATTCTATCAACCACAACCCAAATGGAGTCAAAATGCTTTCTAGTCTTAGGCAACCCAACCACAAAATCCATGTTAATTTCCTCCCACTTCCAAGTAGGAATCTCTATATCTTGGGCTAGGCCACCCGGCCTTTGATATTTGGCCTTGAATTATAGGCAATTATGGCGACCTACAAACTTGGCAATATCCCTCTTCATGCCACCCCACCAAAACACTTCCCTCAAATCTCTATACATCTTAGTAGAACTGGGGTTAATAGAATAGGAAGAATTAGGAGCCTCATCAAGAATCTTCTCCTCAAGTCATCAACACAAGACACACACACTCTACCTTGGTACCTAAGGCACCATCTCCCCCTTAGGAGAAAACCTCCAACTTACCATCTCTCACCAAAGCCTTCAACTCTAGAAAGGCGGGGTCAAGGTCTTGTTTTGCCTTCACCTCCTCAATCAATGAAGATTTGGAACCATTAACCACCACTTCTCCACCATTATCAACCTCCTCCAGCTTAACTCCCAATCAATCCAACTGATGAACCTCTCTAGCCACCACCTTGCCCCTATCATCAACATTTGCTAGATTACCCATAGACACCCTACTCAAAGAATCGGCCACAACATTAACTTTACCGGGGTGACAATGCACACTTATATCATAATCCATAAGAAGCTCTAACCACCTTCTTTGTCTCAAGTTGAGATCTTTTTGGGTGAGCACATATTGGAGGCTCTTATGGTTGGTGAACACATCAACCTAGACCCCATATAAGTAATGACGCCAGATTTTGAAAGAAAATACCATGGCGGCCAATTCAAGATTATGGGTAGGATAATTGTTTTAATGCACCTTAAGTTGTCTAGAGGCATAGCTATCACCTTACCACTTTGCATCAAAACACTACCTATACCAATTCGTGAGGTATCACAATACACAACAAACCCTTCCAACC
>JAPFFP010021628.1:0-16384 GCA_026153255.1 Solanum medicagineum
CAATATTCCAATTCACAACAACAACTTAATAACTAGAAATCTTAAGGAACAAGAATACAAAGATTTCAAACTTACTTATTTTCTCTTCTTTCCCTCTTCTCCTTCTTCTCCTCCTCCTCCTCCTCCTCCTCCTCTTCTTCTTCTTTTTCTTCTATTTTTCCCAAAAGTAATACAAAGATTTCAAACTTACTTATTTTCTCTTCTTTCCCTCTTCTTCTCCTCCTCCTCCTCCTCCTCCTCCTCCTCCTCCTCCTCCTTCTTCTTCTATTTTGCCCAAAAGTAAGAACAAAAGGGGCCTATTTATAGACTTGCAATTTTGGAAAAATTGCAACATAAGGGGTCCATCTTAGCTTATTGATCAATTAAGTCCCAAACTTTTCTATTTTGATCCAATCGAGGACTTCTGACTCAAACTTAACTATGTACGCCAAATTCACTTGATACTCTAACCATGCACCGAAAATATGTTTAAGTTCAAATTACACGATATCCGCTCCAAAATTTTCC
Source organism: Solanum medicagineum (assembly GCA_026153255.1). Taxonomy (NCBI): domain Eukaryota; kingdom Viridiplantae; phylum Streptophyta; class Magnoliopsida; order Solanales; family Solanaceae; genus Solanum; species Solanum medicagineum. The sequence continues at coordinate 508 of JAPFFP010021628.1, forward strand.
AATTGGACAGTTATCCTTAATAGTAATAAATAAAAAAAATACGGGGTCTAACAGAAATCATGTGAGAAAACTTAACGTAAATCAACCTTGGTAACACCCTCATGCAAGATACATTAAAACCCTTCATCAAATCTCATCATAGAACATAGATTCAAAGCTCAAAACATGCTTGAACAGTCCACATTTTATGAAAACCCCAACATAGTTCATATTCAAGTTCATAGTAAGAATACACATAACTAAATCAACTTGAAAACATGTAATTTGTATAAAAAAGAAGGTTGGGCACCATGGGTGAAAGGACCTAATGGTTGAAACCCACATACCTCAACTTTGGAGATTCCCTTGATGAAGGTTGAATGAGAACTTGAAGCTTGAGTGAATTCCTTAAGATCTGGAAGTGAGTTTGGGACACTTGAAATAGGGTGAAATATTTTTCTAAGTATTTGAGAGGGTTTTGGGGAATGTCCTGAATGATATGGGGTTGAAAAATGACTAAGTATAGGTACTTTTACGCATAGAAAGGCTTAGGCCCAAGACCCAAAGGTCTTGGATCGAAACAATAAAACTGGCAAAAAAATATATCGGTCAGCACCCTGGCCGTGTAGCGCCAGGGGCACAGCTCGATTTTGTAATTCAAAAATTTGGTAAATCAAATTTTGATGCGGTTGCTCGAAAATCGGGGTTATACCTATCTCCCACTCAATTTTGCCTCTTGATCATGAATATGAAGTTGAATTTTCAATATCACGTACAAATTTTTAGACATATGGAAATTACGAATATGAGCATTTTTTAGGAACGTTTTCGGGCTGTTTTTGGGGAGTTTCAATATCTCCCCCTTGGGAACATTCGTCCCCGAATGTCAACGAAATATATATGAGAGAAATAATCGAGATGAGTTCAGCCCAACACATGAATAAAATAATGCACTTAGACATCATTTCAAAATATCAACATAAGTGTCAAAATCACCATGAACTTGTCAAAATAAATATGAATGCATGCAATGACATAAGGGCTGAAATATAAGACTTGAAATCACATAGGGGACTTAAATTAGTATCTTAGGCTTGAGTAGAATGGAAGAGATAGGGATATCTCTTTTGCATGTCCGCGTCAGCTTCCTATGTAGCACTCTCAACTTGTTGGTTTCTGCAAAGGACATTGACGGAAGCAACATCCTTGTTTCTCAACCTCTTCACTTGTCTATCCAAAATTTCTACTAGAACCTCTTCATAAGTCAAATTGTCTTCAAAAACACCCACAACATCAAGAGGCACAATGGCACTTGGGTCACCCACACACTTCCTCAACATAGACACAGGAAAGACCGGATGAACCATATTCATATCATTGGGCAACTCCAACTCATACGCCATGTTACCAATCCTCCTCAACACTCTATAAGGACCGACAAATCTGGGACTTAAGTTACCCTTCTTACCAAAATGAACCACACCTTTCATGGGTGAGACCTTCAAATAGACCAAATCACCAACCTTAAATTCAAGATTCCTTCTCCTCACATCGGCATAGGACTTTTGACGACTTTGGGATGTTTTCAATCTTTCTCTTATCAACCTTACCTTCTCCATGACCTCCATAACCAGATCCGGACCCAACAAAGCCATCTCCCCTACCTCAAACCATCCAACCGTGGACCTACAATACCAATGCTAGAATAATAGCTATTGTTGTAAGCAAACTCAATAAGTGGAAGATGATCCTCCCAACTACCCTTAAACTCCAATACACAAGCTCTAAGCATATCCTGAAGAGTTTGGATAGTTCTTTCGGCTTGGACATCTGTTTGAGGGTGAAAGGCCGTACTAAGCTTTACATTGGTACCAAGACCTCTTTGGAAGGACCTCCAAAAGTGAGAAGTGAATTGAGCACCACGATCTGGCATGATATACAAAGGCACCCTATGCAATCTAACCAATTCATGAATGTACAACTTAGCATCATCTTCGGCACCATATGTAGTTTTGACCAGTAGAAAATAATCCGACTTTGTCATTCTGTCAACCACAACACAAATAGAATCAAAATGCTTTCTAGTCTTAGGCAACCCAACTGTGTTAATTTCCTCCCACTTCTAAGTAGAATCTCTATATCTTGGGCTAGGCCACCCGGTCTTTAATGTTCCACTTTCACTTGTTTGCAATTATGACAACTGGATACAAACTTAGCAATATCTCTCTTCATACCAACCCAACAAAACACTTCCCTCAATTCTCTATACATTTTTGTAGAACTGGGGTGAATAGAGTAGGAAGATTAATGAGCCTCATCTAAAATCTTCTTTCTCAAGTCACTAACACAAGGCATACATAATTTACCTTGGTATCTAAGGGCACCATCTCCCCCTTGGGAGAAAACCTCCATCTTACCATCTCTCACCAAAGCCTTCAACTTTAGCAAGGCAGGGTCAAGATCTTGCCTTGCCTTCACCTCCTCAATCAAAGAAGATTTGGAACCATCAACCACCACTACTCCACCATTGTAAACCTCCTCCAACATAACTCCCAATCTAGCCAATCAATGGACCTCTCTAGCCAACTCTTTGCCACCATCATCAACATGAGCTAGGGCTACCTATAGACACCCTACTCAAAGCATCGGTCACAATATTAGCCTTACCGGGGTGATAATACACTCATACCATAATTCTTAAGAAGCTCTAACCACCTTCGTTGTCTAAAGTTAAGGATTTTTGGGTGAATACATCTTGGAGACTCTTATGATCAGTAAACACATCAACAGGCACCCCATACAAGTCATGATGCCAAATTCTCAAAGCAAATACCATGACGGCCAACTCAAAATCATGGTAGGATAATTCTTTTCATACACCTTAAGTTGTCTAGAGGCATAAGCTATCATTTTACTATTTTGCATCAAAATACAACCCAAACCAATTTGTGAGGCATCACAATACACAACCCTTCCAACCCTTCCAATAGAGACAAGATAGGAGCGGAGACAAGTTTATCTTTCAAAGTTGAAAACTCTTTACACTCCCATCTATCCACACAAATTTAGCCTTCTTTGGGGTCAACTTAGTCAGAGGAGAAGCAATTGAAGAGAACCCATTCATAAACCTCTGGTAATAACCCGCTAAGCCCAAGAAGCTTCTAATATCCGATGGAGTCAAACATCTAGGTTAATTTCTAATTACCTCCGTCTTCTTAGGATCCACCTTTATACCATCACCGGATACTACATGACCTAGAAAGGCAACCTCTTTCAACCAAAACTCACATTTCTCATATTTGGCATATAACTTCTCCTCCCTCAAGATTTATAGTACCACCCTCAAGTGATCCAGATGCTCCTCCTTACTATGGGCTAAGCCCAAGAAGCTTCTAATATTCGATGGAGTCAAACGTCTAGGTCAATTTCTAATTACCTCCGTCTTCTTAGGATCCACCTTTAGACCATCACCTGATACAACATGACCTAGAAAGGCAACCTCTTTCAACCAAAACTCACATTTCTTATATTTGACATATAACTTCTCCTCCCTCAAGATTTATAGTATCACTCTCAAGTGATCCACATGCTCCTCCTTACTATGGGAATAAATCAAGATATCATCAATAAATACTACCATAAACAAATCAAGGTATGGTTTTGAAACGACCCCAAAAAGTGCCCAAAAACGTGCCTCGGAATGCCTGAAATTTCGATTTTCATATATCTAAAATTTCATTCGTTATTTCAAAATCTGACTTCATATTTGTGATCAGGGGGTCAAAATTAGGTAAAAAGGGTCTAACCTCGATTTAAGAGCAAAAGAATAACAATTATTAATTTTTAAGGGACAATTTCCAGTGAGCTATTCGCGATGCTTCTGCGACGCGCCTTGGGCGCGCTTTAGTACAAATCCCTCTCCGCATCCTCTCCACGACGTGGAGATGTGTTTTTTCCCTTGGCAGTTTTTCTTGTGCGGCCCAAAATATTCTAAATGTTAGGCCCAAGTTTCCCCAATGTGCTTTTATCTATATTTAGTCAAATTTCACCTTATATCATCCTAAACATTTCCCAATACTACCCAAAACACTTCGCCATACTTTTACTCTGAATTGCAAGACTCAAAATCCTCATCCGGATTTAAGGATTCTCTTTAAGCTTCAAGTCTCCATTGTCAACCTTCACCAAGAACTTCTCCCAAACTAAGGTATGTGGTGTTAAACCATTGGGTCCTTCCACCCATGGTGCCTAAGCCTCATTTACTAATATTGCATGATTTAAAGTTGATTTTACATGTGGGTCTTGTATATGAGAAATTCACTGCACAGTGATTTTAGTTCATGAAAGCATGGTTGTTTTAGCATGTTTTGAGCTTCAAATCTTGGATCTAATGTTGGATATGATGAGGGGTTTTCATGTGAATGTCTTTAGGGTGTTGCAAGGTGTTGATTGATGGATTTATAATGGATTTTCTTTCATGATTTCATCTCTAAATTGCATGATCTTTTACCCCCATTACATACCTCCAAGGTGTTTGATAAAATGTTCAGTATGGTTTCATGAGGAAATGAAGGTCAAAAGCATGAGATATGATATGAATGATGTTATGATGATGAAATGAGATTATGTATATGATTATTCCTATATGAAATGTTGCACTAGAGCCTATGATAAATCCTATATAAAGTGTTGCATTAGACCATGCCCAATTCGGGGGAGACAAAAGACCGAGTAACCATGTTGGGGGTTTATACTCATCAACCATGTGAGGGATTTATACTTCGTCACTGTGTTGGTAAGGTGTGATTACCATCAACCATGTGAGGGGTTCATACCACACAATCACCAAGGGGTTTATACCTTGAATAGCTAGCTTGGTCTCTTCTACACATATGATATTCTATATGAGTATGGATTAATTAAGCATGTTTTACTTATGCATTGATCATGCATTTCATATTGCTATATTACGCCTATTGCCTATTGTTATGCATGTTGATTATGAAGCTTATCTCTTGTTGCATTGCATCCCACATACTTAGTACATTCAAATATACTAACGCATACTCTTGCCCACATGATATCACCATGTAGGAACCGGTGCCCAAGTTGGTCATCCTCCTCCTCCACGTGGCTAGACGGTGCTATTCCAAGCTTGTTGGTGAGTACTCCATTTTGGGGACTTTGGTTTATTTTTTTCCTCTTATATATGTATTGAAACACTATCCTATGTTCTACTTGATTATGAGGGTGAGCCCGGTTACTTTGTCTTAACCCCCACTCTATCTATGTAAGTAGAGGTGTTTGTTGGACAAGTTATATACTGATGATGTGAGCTATGATTCCTTGTCTCTTGATCTTGACGTGTTGCAAAGCCTTCCCTTAGCCTTAATGCCCCATTCTATTCTACATGTCTTTTATATGCTTCTTTGACTAACGATGTGTAATAACAAGTTAAGAGGCTTATTTGGGGTTCCTTCGGGTTCCCCATTCACCGTGTCACGTGTAGGCCCTAGGCTTAGGTCATGACAGGTTTGAAGACCCTATTTATAAGATCTATGAAGATAGCCGATGCATTGGTAAACCCAAAAGACATAACCACGAATTCATAGTGCCCATATCTAGTCCGGGAGGCTATCTTGGGAATGTCACACTCCCTCACTTTCACTTGGTGATACCCAAACTGAAGATCAATCTTAGAAAAGTGACTAGTCCCTTGAAGTTGGTCAAAACGATTATCAATCTTTTGTAGAGGGTACTTACTCTTGATGTTGACCCTATTAAGTTGTGGTAATCAATACACATCCTAAGAGAACTATCCTTCTTCTTCACAAACAACACTGGTGCACCTCAAGGTGATTGGGTAGGTCTAATATAACCTTCTCCAACAAATCCGTCAATTGCTCTTTCAACTTCACCGAGGCCATACAGTAAGGGGGAAAAGAAATGGGTTGAGTATTGGGAAGGAGGTTTATGCGAAAATTTATTTCCCTTTTGGGAGGAACACCGAGAAGCTCACTAGGAAAGACATCTAGGAACTCATTAACTACCGGGACCGACTCTATAGGAAAGACTTTGGACTCAACATCCCTAATCCTCACAAGATGATAGAGGCACCCCTTAAAAAATCAAATTTTGGATTGTAATGGAAGAAATGAATCTACCTTTGACCACCATATCATGACTTTCCTACTCAAGGATGGGTTCATTACTGAATTGGAATTTTAACCTACATGTTCTACAATAAATAGAGGCATAATATGCATGTAACCAATCCATCCCTAGAATGATGTCAAAATCCACCATATCCAACTCAACAAAATCACAAGGCAATATTTTATGCAAAATGAATATGGGATAATTTCTAAAGACCCTTCTAGCAATAATGGATGCACCAATGGGAGTAGACACTTCATATGACTCACGCAATAATTCGGGTTCAACATGAAAATTTTTTGCAACAAAAGGAGTAACAAAAGCAAGAGTGGCACTCGGGTCTATCAATGCAAACACATCATATTCAAAGACTTTTAATATACTGGTCATGACATCGGGCACCTCATCTACCCCTTGCCTCCCTTGAAGAGCATAGAACCGATTGTGCCTTGGGGCACCACCTTGTTGACCTCCCCTTCTCAAAGGAACCACATTTGTACCCCGACCTTGTGGGTGACCATCTCCACCCTTGTTTTGATTACGAAGAGAATCAATCATCTTGTGATCCCACTTCTCCACAATTGTTGCATGCATTATTTTCCCTCAAACATGGGCCGTTATGGCCTCTACTGCATCTTGGGCACATAGCATTAGGCACCACACCACTACCACCTTGTACCCTTGGGTTGTCATTAGCAAACTTTCTAGTGGGAGCATTGGAAGACCCTTGGCCTTGATGAAATAGGCCACCCTTGGGACTTTGGAATCTATCTTTAAATCGAGCCCTCTTGGACTCATTACCCCTTCTACTTTTCCCCTTCCAATTGTTTGGCATAAGTCATGAGGCGGGACAAGTCCATATCACCTATCAAAATGGTGGCACGACATTCTTCATTTACCAAGTCGGACACACCCATCACAACCTTGTTCGTCCTAGACCTTGGCTCAGCCACCAATTATGGAGCATATTTAAAGAGTTGGTTGAACATGGGGCATATTCCCTCACACTCATGGACCCTTGCTTCAAATTCATGAATTCCATCATTTTGGCCTCCTTTAGCTCAAGAGGGAAGAAAGGGTTGAGAAACACCACTTTAGACTCCTCCCAAAGAATCACATTGTTTTTTCCCTTCTCCTCCTTCCATTGAGTAAACCATATTTTGGCCACCCCTTTGAGTTGGTAGGTCGCCAACTCCGCTTTCTCCTATGATCTAACACCCATGATAGACAACACTTTGTACACCTCATCAACGAATTCTTGAGGGTCCTCTTCCACTTTAGACCTATGAAACTCTGGTGGATTTATCCTCATAAAATCCCTTAACCTAGATGCCGGAGTAGGAACATGAGGGGCTTGGGCCCCTTGGTTAATTTGATTAGTCATAGCTTGAGCTAGCATGGCATGCTAGAACTCTTCATGAGGCAATTGTTCTTTGGGTGTACGAGCTCTTTTTCCGCATAGGATAGGCATGATCTAGCAAAGAAAAGAATATTCATTTGTGAAAAGCCTTACCTCAGCTTCTATAGCACGATGTGGATCAAGAAGAAGGAAAATGTTTCCTAAGACGCCTCATAGCCTCTTACTCATAGTTGTGGTGCACTTCACAACCATGAATAAGACACTAATCGACGCGGTGTGTTGGATGTCGAGGACCATTAACAACCTAGTGCTCTAATACCAACTTTGTCACAATCCAAGCCTAGATCCTAGACATGACACGGGAATGGGAACCCAAAGGGACCCCAAAAGAGCCTCTTAGCATATCATTTACACATCCTTAGTCGCAGAAGCAATTAAACAACAATTAGAGAATATAAGTAGGGATAACGGGACTAAGGGAAATGTTTCATAGCATAAATCATCAAAAGAGTCAAAGCTCAAAGCATAGATACATAACTTGTCCAACAACACCTCTAACATAGATTGGGCGGGGGCCAAGACAACTTTCTGGGCTCACCCTCATAGTCATAAGAATCTAAACAAAGAAAAAAGTCTTTACATAACATAGGATCAATAGCTATTATGCTTGGAGTTGAGGACTCACCAAACTAGCTTCAAGAGATAGTACTAGCCACGTGGAGAAGGAGGATGATCAAGTGGAGCTCTGGTTTCTACATGGTAGCATCATGTAGGCATAGAGTATGCATTAGTATGTTTCAATGTACTAAGTAAGTAGGATGCAATGCCACAAGAGGTAAGAAACATAATCAAAATGCATATACATAAGAAGTATGAAGTACTATAACAATATGGCATGCATGATCAATGCTCAAAGTAAAACATGTTTGTATAGAACATAGTACATGTGTAGGAAGATATCATTATTATAGACCAAGCATCTGATACTTGGAATTGAAGGCCTAGCACCCCCTTGGAAGGTGATTGAGGTATCTACCTCTCAATTGGTAGTAAAGGCCTAGCACCCTCCGATAAGGTGGTCAAGGAATATACCCCTTAACATGGTAGTATGGACCTAGCACCCCCCGACAAGGTGGCCAAGGTATATACCCCTCAACGTGGTAGTACGAGTCTAGCACCCCCCCCAACAAGGTGGTCAAGGTATATACCCCTCAATGTGGTAGTACGGGCCTAGCACCCTCGACAAGGTGGTCAAGGTGTATACCCCTCAATATGGTAGTACGGGCCTAATACCCCCAGACAAGGTGATTGATGCATAACACCCCCATAACAAGTTGTGGTCACTTACAATACTATAGATACTTTTCATGAAATCAACACATACATATATTCATTCATCATCATAAATCCACTTAACTTATAAGCCATGCAATAAACCTTCAATAACTCAAAAAACCCTTAATCGGATATTTTATTAGACACTTGATGGGTGTGTAATGCTAGCTCAAGATCATGCAATTTAAGAGTGAAATCATGTGAGAAAACTTAATGTAAATCAACCAACCAACACTTGGTAATACCCTAATGCAAGATACATTAAAACCGTTCATGAAATCTCATCATAGAACATAGATCATAGCTCAAAACATGCTTAAACAGTCCACATTTCACGATAACCCCAACATAGTTCATCATCAAATTCATATTAAGAATACCCATAAGTAAATCAACTTGAAAATATGTAATTTGTATAAAAAGAAAGGTTGGACACCATGAGTGAAAGGATACAATGGTTGAAACCCACATACCTCAACTTTGGAGATTCACTTTATGAAGATTGGAATGAGAACTTGAAGCTTGAGGTGAATTCCTTATGATTCAGAAATGAGTTTGGGACACTTGAAATGGGGAAAAATATTAGGCTAAGTGTTTGAGTGGATTTGGGGGAATGTCTTGAATGATATGGGGTTGAAAAATGACTAAGTATAGGTGTTTTTATGCATAGAAAGGCTTAGGCACAAGATCCAAAGGTTGTGGACCGAAACAACAAAACTGGCAAAAAAATATATAGGTCCGCGCCCTGGCCGCGTCACGCCAGGGGCGCAGATCGATTCTAGAAATCAAAAAAATTAGAAAATTAAATTTTGATACGATTGCTCTAAAATCAGGGTTATACCCACTTCTCACTGAATTTTACCCCCTTATCATGAATATAAAGTCAGATGTTTGATATTATGTACGGAGTTTGAGATATACGAAAATTATGAATATGGACATTTCCGAGGCACGTTTTCAGGCACTTTTTGGGGCGTTTCAAAATTATTATGGGTCTTTGAATTTTATTATGGGCTATTTAAATTATATATTCAAATGATATAGTCTCATAATAAGTATGCAAGTTTATGAATATTATAAATGATTAAGGGCTACCAAGTATGTTATGAATTGATGAAAATTCCATGAAAATTATACAAATTTATGAAGCCCTTTGATGTTATGATACACCCTCTTATGAAAAGAAAATTCTCACTTCCCATGATGTTATGATTTACAAGATTATATAGATTCTGACTATACTTATGTTCCTATATTTCATGGGACTAAACTTAGTACCGAATTGGTATTGAGGGTGGAGGGTCTATCCCCAAAGGTGGTTATATAAAGCCTCTTGATTTATAACTATTTGTCACCATAGATTATTATTATCTCCCTTAATAGGGTTATACTAGAGGATCCAATTAGGTCATGTAACACCCACCGAAAAGGTAATGATGTACGGCGAGGGTATAGTCTACCTTGGAAAGTAGGCTAACCCTTTTTTTGGTATAAAGGAAACATTGAGATTTCTTGTAATAGCTCACATGGTCTTAAGTTTCGGTTAAGATCTCCTCCCATATTAGTATATGCTATGTTATGAAATTATATGTTATCTTCCATGCATGTTTTAATTAAGTCATTGATAATTGATGTCATATATTGAGCTTGTTGCCTCTTTTATGACTATGCATCTTGTTTATTATGGCTTATGATTATCCTTGTTGCATTGCACCCTACATAATTAATACATTAAAAGTACTAACATGTACTTTCTGTCTACATGATTTAGCCATGTAGGGACCAGAGCTCTTCCCCATCCACCTCCTCATGGCTAATTTGATTCATGGAGCATTGCTTGTGGTGAGTACTCTATTTTGAGGGCAACGCCAATTTTCTATCTACCATAGTTATGATATGACATTGCTACTTTTACTATTAACTTTTGAGGATATGTTCGAGATATGTCTTGGCCTTTGTTCCACTTAGGACTAGAGGTATTGTTGGAAAATATGTTATGTATGACTCATGTTGATGCCTATGTATCTATGGGGATTTACCTTTAGTCCCTATCTCATGTATGATATTGCTTTGATTATGCTAGCAAGTGTTGAATACCCTAAGTCCCTAATCCCCGTAGTGTGCGTCCCGTGCTCCCTTCCCATAGATTTGCTTGTTGTGATTGTATGCTGGAAGTTCCATGATCCCTTGTCCCATAAAGTGTGTTCTAAGTCTGAAATCCCATTAGTACTATTTTTTAATGATTGATCTGTGCTCCATAACCAAGGATGTCTTTATATGTGCTATGAAACTTTTTTGGGGTAACTTCGATTCCCCATTTTCCATATTGCACCAAAGCTCTCATCTTGGGTTATGACAAGCTTGATATAAAAGCACTAGATTTATAAATGGTCCTAAAAATGTAACATCTCCCACGTGATACAGAATGTCCTTAGGGTATATTTTTTAAATATTGTAAATTTCATATCTTTTTCAGCAAATTCGAGTTTGTACTATTTTTCAGGAGGAAAAATTGTGTAGGAAAAAGGTCTCCTTAAATTATTAGGTCAACAGTATCGAAAAATAATTTTTTTTGATTGATTTTGCCTTAAGCAGAAAAGTGTAAAATGAATCTGCGTTGAAGATATGGTCCCAGATAGTATAAATTGTCCTAAACCCATGTCTAGGCCAAAATAGGGAAAAATTAAACTTCGCACAAAAATGACCTTAGTGGGAGCAAGTCCACGCTGCTCACTTGTTCCCTCCATGTGTAAACTTTTCTCAAAATTTCCAGATTTAAGTGAGGGCAGTTGAGACATATCTCAATACCCTTATATACGTAGTTTCCCAAAAATTATATATTCTTTAGCCCTAAATCTCTCTCTAAATCCTCTTAAAACTACACATTATTCCTCTTATAAAAATCTTCCAAGAAATTCATAACAGAGAAAAGGCAGTAACCTGATTCATTTTGAAATTTGGCCCTCCCTGCCCTACCCTGCCCTGCCCTATTACAATTTTTAGAAAATAATATTTCACCCCGCCCTACCCTTCCCCGCCCTAATTGCCACCCCTATTGTTATGATACCATGAGATAATATAAAGTTGATGATTTCATGAGATGAATTTTATGTTTCCATATCTACGTTTGAAATATGATGTGAATTATGGTTGCTTGAGAAAGCTTTATGTTGATAATTTTGACTATATCCATGCATAGTCCTCTTGAGTTACATGATTTACATGCATTAAACCCATCCAATTTATCATATTAAGTTTTAAATGAAGTATGACTTCTAAATGATTAGGGTTCAATTACAAGTTTTGAAAGTTGTGAAGTTACAAATCCATCTTATGAAAGTTAAAGATGGTGACAAGGACAATTCTCCCCGAAAGATAGATCTTCATGTGATAAGGACAATTCTAATGTGATGGATCTTAAATCTTTAGAAAATAATATTTCAGCCCGCCCTACCCTGCCCCGCCTTAATTGCCACCCCTATTGTTATGATACCATGAGATACTATAAAGCTGATGATTTCATGAGATTAATTTTATGTTTCCATATCGAAGTTTGAAATATGTTGTGAATTTTTGTGGTTGGCTTCTTGAGAAAGTTCTATGTTGATGATTTTCACTATATCCATGCATAGTCCTCTTGAGTTGCATGATTTACATGCATTAAACCCACCCAATTTTCATATCCAGTTTTAAATGAAGTATGACTTCTAAATGATTAGGGTTCAATTACAAGTTATGAAAGAAGTTACAAATCCCTCTTATGAAAGTTAAAGAAGGTGACAAGGAAAATTCTCCCCAAAAGATAGATCTTCATGTGATAAGGACAATTTCTTACGTGATGGATTTTAAATTTAGATGAGCTACTCCTTATATGATGATGTTATGTTTATAGGTTTATGAATGACTACAATTGTGCACATGTTTTCTGTAATGACGCGAACATCGTACAACTTAATTGGAGCTTGAAAATGTCATTTTTGGCAAAATATTTGACTAAGTGTCACCTCAAGGGAGACTACACAATCCATGTGAGGTCACACAGCCCGTGTAGCCTCTAGTTGTGCGACACTTGGCCTTAATTTTGGGTGTGTGGCCCTTGGCATGGAGTTTTGGGCTAAGGCACATCACACTTGGACCCTACACGAGTTGTGTGACACTTCATGGACTGTGTGGAGGGTCGTGTGATGTACTTGAGCTTGCAACACCAACGTTTGAGACAAAGTAGTGGGACACAGCCACTTTCACAGATCGTGTGAAGGTTCACAGGCCATGTGCCTGTCCATATGACTTCCGAAACAAAAATTTTTCCAAGTATAAATCACTGTCTCATAGCTCATTGTGAAAAATTTTCCAAATATATGGGTACGACCCTGTGGCACCCCCAGGCCATGTAACCCCCCGTATAGCCAACTTTGTAAAAATTTTCTAAGTATGGAATCTTCAAGCACAAGCTTAGTTCTCTTTCAAGCCTTCAATTCAAGCCTATTTATGTTGTTTAAGGCCATAATGTTTCTTCTACATCAAGCCAAGTTCAAAGAAATTTCATTAGCTAAGTTTTCCATAAGTACCGATAGAAGGGTTAGCTTTAAATGGTCATATCTCTTAGCACAAAATGAACTAGGTGACCCACGACTATCAAATTAAAGCTCTTTGAATTAGCCTTCTAAAGCATCTGGTTTCACCTCACTCCAAGTTCAAAGCAAGAAATTATGCCCTTTTTTCGTAGAATCTGTCTAGGCTAGACAGGGAGCCTTCACGGACCGTGAAGCCAACCGTGTCAAGTTTCGAATAAAATCTAAAGGGTCATTTTATTGAGATAGTTTTGATATTTATCCCATCCCCAAGGCTTTTTAAGGCATTTGAAACACCCCCCCCCCTTTACATTCCTAAACTTCTCCTGTACTAATTCTAAATTCTCATTTAAGATTAACCCTTAATTTTTAGAATCAAATTCTCTCAGGTCTCTCTCAAGAACTCTAAGGGGAATTTTATCTTGGGAATCAAGGGAGAGCTCATTCTTATTCAAATTTCTTCTTGGAGTTACTTCATTAGTTAATGTATGTGGGCTTGATCTTTGGTTCCTTTCAACCAAGGAGACCCAAAACTTTTCTAGCATTTTTCAGGAATTTCACTTACTTTAAAGTTGGAATTTCAATTATCTTGACTATTAAATTCGATTAATGTATTGGTTTATTTGATTAATATAAGTTGATTTAAACTATAATATGATGAATTACATTGGATTTATGATGTTATCAATATGCATGTCCCTTTTTAAGCTTGATTTATACATGGGTTACCTGTACTATAATTTAAATGTGGACTTATGTATGATTTTTACTTAGATTTTATATTATGTTGATGATTTTAGATTGAATCTTAATTGTCATGCCACTCTCATCTCATTCATAGCATATGCGTCTCATGATTATGAAAATTTATGGAAATTATGAAGTTGGTTAAGCCCAATTATGTTAAGTATATGATTTTTGACAAGATATTGGTTATGACAAGAATGTGATCACATATATGTATATGATTATGGCTCTTTAGCATTATGGGTGCTTGCACTATTATGTATGTATGAATGAACTATTCCTATGCATGAGTATTATGACTATGAGCTATGATTTGGTATTTGAATCTAAGTATGAATTATTATAAATGGTGTTCGGCTTTTAAGCCTAACAATGCATTGAAATGATTTGATAAGCCTTATTCCTCTTTAAAATCATGTATATGTATATTATAAGTATTCTTGTAGGATGTCGACTTAGTACCGATGGATTGAGGTCTTCCTCTCTTTCTCTTAACAATATTCCTAACATAGGTTATCGAATCCTATCTGAAATGGGATTAGGTCCCGTAAGGAAGGTTGCTTCATACGAAATGGGATTAGTTCTTGTAAGGTGAAGTATAATGTGACATGATATGCTTTATGTGTAAATCCTATCCGAAATGGGATTAGTTCTCTTAAGGAAGGTTTCTTCATACAAAATGGGATTAGTTGGCGTAAGGTGAAGTATGGGTTTACCTCTGGCAAGTGGACCACCTTTTTACCGTGAGGGGCTTTCATCGGGATTCTAAGTTCGCTTGGTCTTACTCATGTCGATTGAAGTCACATCCTCAGTATATATGAGCATCATTTGCATTTCATACATCATGAATATCATAGCATCTTGTCATATTACATTCCTTGCTATATTTCTATTTCTCTATTATGTGCCATTGTCATCTAACATTGTATGCAGGTTTTGGTAAATTATATATGTATTGCATCCTGCATACTTAGTACATTCAAATGTACTACGACATACTTTTGCCTACATGATCTCACCATGTAGGAACCAAGGACTATGATCATCCACCGTACTAATTTAGTTTGGATTAAGTTTTGTTTGTTGTGGTAAGTCCTATCTTCCAAGGACAAGCCACCATTCATCTACCTTATGTTTCTTTTGCTTATGTTATCTTTACTTTGAGGGTGAGCCCAAGACATGTCTTGGCCCCAATCCCATCTTATGACTAGAGGCATTGTTGGACATCTTGTAGACTCTTGTGCGAATATGCGCTATGCGTTGTACTTGGAGTTTATGATTATGGTTATCTATTGAATATTGCTATTATGGATTGACTATGAGAATTATGTTAAGTATGTATGTTTTGGTGTGAAAATGTGAAAGATCCTAAGTCTTGAATTGCCCCCATACATTGAGTCATACTTACCTGCCCCTTAGTCTTTATGTGCTCTATGCTATGTGATTCATGTTACTCCCTTTCCTTATGACATCCCCATAGCATGAGTCTTGTTTTCTCATCCCTTAGAACTATGTATTTACTATTTGAATACGCTTCTGAACTGATGATGTGCATTTGGATACTTTAAGGCTTGTTTGGGGACTCTCGAGTTCTCATTTGCTATGTCACTCCTAGACTCTATGTATGGGTCATGACTGAGATGGTATCACAGCACTAGGTTTATAAATGGTCCTCGAAGTCTAACATGCCTCGTCAAGTAGAGTCTTATTCAAGGGTGTGAAGCATTCC
>JAPFFP010021639.1:0-16382 GCA_026153255.1 Solanum medicagineum
ACCTAGACGCCTTGTTGTTCCACTAGTTCGGAAAAAAAATTGAATTAGATACCTGCAACAAAAGTTCCACCAAAATTGATGTGAGAGGGATCGTGTTCAACACTATTATTCATTGATCATGACTGCTAGAGACACCTAGACGCCTTGTTGTTCCACTAGTTCGGAAAAAAAATTGAATTAGATACCTGCAACAAAAGTTCCACCAAAATTCCTTTGTGTCTATTGGTTGCCAACAGAATAACAAAACTGATACCTTGTTGACACCGAATTTTGGCCCAACACTTCAAAAATTCTTACTTTCTATGTTGATATTTTAAAATTATTTTTGTGTGATTTTAGATTATTTTTTGATAATTGCTTTTATTCTTATAATATTAGAATTTTAATTAGTTTAATTTTAAATCTTAATATAGTGTATTAATTCTTTTTTTTTTCTTGTTCAGATATAATTATGCGCATATATTTTATTGGTCCACAATTTAGGCCCGCATTTCTCTAGCCCATTAGGTTTTTAGGTGAAATATGTATATAACTTTGTGAAAAAATCCTTAAACATTGGATATCTTCTCTTTCTTCTTTTATTATTCCGACAACCCTTGCCGGGCAAAGGACTACTCCAAACTTGCCGAAAAACGTCCCAACAACAACACACAAACCACCAGCAAAACGCCGCCTAAACTCCCTCTGTTTTCACCCAAAAACACAGTTGAAACGCCACCCAAAACCATACGATTTCCAACCACAAATCAACAGCAAAAGCAGCCCCCTAAACAACCCATTTCCGCCACCAAATAGCCACCACCAACACGCCCAAAACCCCCATAAAAACAGCCCTCAAAATCTTCATTTTTCGACGCCAAACAATACCCAAAACTCCATCATTGTCAGCCCCACGCCACCAGCGAACAGAGCAAAAAATGACTTGAATCTCCATCACAACGCCACCAAACACAGCCCCAAACAACCCTCACCAAAATCACCCAAAAATGCAGCAACCATGAACCCCAAACCAGTCCGCCGGAAACAACCAAACGACCCCAAAATCCACCCAAAAACAACCTGAAGGACAGTAGCCCAAACCCCTCCTAACTCCCCCCCCCCCCAAACCCCATTTCATTTTTCCCTTTATTCCGGTGAAATCAGCAATAACTACGAGCTCCAAAACTGAAGTAACGCCACAACGGTCGAAGCACCACCACTAACCTCAGCAATGGAGTTTCAAGCTCACACAGTCAACGCTCAAGACGAAATCAATAGCATCGACAGAAGTGATAATGATTCTCACTGATTTTGACTTGGTCCCTTTGAAGTATGATTGATTTTCCTTGATTTTATTTTGTTTTTGTTCCATTTGAAGTATGTACTATAGGTCATGTCTTGTTTTATTTGTCATTAATCATTTTGTTTGCTGATTTAATGAATTCATTGTTTGTTTTAATTTCTTGCTGCTTATTCTTCATGGTTTCTTTTATTTTATTAATGATGTTAAATTGACTCTTATTTGTGTTTGAATTGTCTGGTTTATTCTAGCAAATTTTGCTACTGTTCCAACTTTTAGTTAACTTGTTATTTTACTATTTGTGTTCATTCTTTTAATTTTTATCATTAGTCATACATACATTACTTGTTAACTTAGCTAATGACGAATCTATTCGTCGGGTTTCGAGGCCTCCCCATTCAAAAAGACGAAAAATTTTTAGTTTAAATTTATATTTATTACATTTTAAAATTAGAAATTTTAGCTTAAGTTCACGTACACGTTATTTGTTAAACTTGGCCAATGACAAATCTATCCGTCGGATTTCGAGGCCTCCCCATTCAAAAAGACAGAAAAATTTTAGTTTGATTGATGTTTGTTACATATTAAATTTCAAATTTTCTAGTTTAAGTTCATCGTTTGTTAAACTTGGCCGATGAAAAATTTATTCGTCGGATTTCGAGGCTTCCCCATTCAAAAAGACGGAAAAAGCTAATTTATATTTCTATTTGCTATATATTAAAATTCATGTTTTCTAGTTTAAGTTCATTGTTTGTTAAAGTTGGCCGATGTAAAATCTATCTGTCGGATTCGAGGCCTCCCCATTCAAAAAGACAGAACAATTTTAGTTTATTCTTTATTTGTCCATTATTGTGTATATTATTGATGTTCGATAAACAATAGGGCGTTCCTTGCATCATTGTTTATTTCATTGTTTGTGTATATTTTGTGATTATTATATTTATGTTATCTTGTGTACTCCTTCTTCAATTTGTAAAAACGAGTTCAGTCGGGACCCACAATTGTGGATTCTGAAGGGTGCTAACACCTTCCCTTCGGAATAACTTGAACCCTTACCTGGAATTTTTGGTTTGCAGACTATTTTGTAATTAATTAATTGGTTTTGTAATTATCCTTAAATTACGTGTCGACTCCTAAAGTTATTTATGTTTTCTTTAAATTATTTTATTTTAATTATCTTATATATTGAGTTGCCACGACGTTGCGCCTTCGGGATGTCAACATACCTGACGTAACTTTTTTTTTGGTATAGTAGATACTTGATACTTAATATTAGGTGCATGATCTTGCTAGTTGATGCTTGATTAAGAATTTTCGTATTTTTTAGAATGATACTAATCGTTGAAATAGGAGTTTTAGGTACATGATATTTTAAGAAAGGGTATTTGCTTATCAAATTACTGATAATTGATACCTGACATAAGTTTTATGTTTTTTTGTCCAGTAGATACTTGATATTATTTAAAATTAGGTGCTTGATTTGGGTAGTTAACATTTGATTAATAATTTTTGTATTTTTTAGAATGATACTCATTGTTGGAATCGGAGCTTTAGGTACTTGATATTTTAAGAAGAAGCGCTTGTTCTTATCAAAGGACTGATAATTGATACCTGACATAAATTTTATGTTTCTTTGTCTAGTGGATACTTGATACTTAAAATTAGGTACTTGATCTGGATAGTTGATATTTGATTAAGGATTTTCCTATTTTTTAAAATGATACTCATCGTTGAAATCGGAGTGGAGACTTCTATGAAGAAATAGATGAAAAATGGAAGATATTAGGTTTTGGTGGAGGAATTGGAGAGTTTTCAATTTTTTTTCGTTTTTGTTTAATTTAAAAATAATGATAAAAAATTTAAAATTGAAATTAATCATGAAAAGATTGATTAGGAGACTAAGAAATAGGAAGATTATGTAGATAATAGTTGAGGTATCTACAAGTTGGAGAAAAAGAGTAGAAATAAAGGATTTTTGTAATTTTTTAGGATGGTAGGGATTATTAGAAAATATGGTAAAATATGTTGTGTAGTTGTGTAATTTTTCCAATTTAAATAGCTCATTGCAGGATACATTTGCGGTGATGATCCCAACATTCCTCCTTAATTACTTAGAGTTCAAACTCAAACTCTCCAATTAACGGTGGAGCAGTTCTGCCGCTGCATAACAACATCAGGCTTTAGTCATATGTATAAGTTACTCTCTCCGTTCCAAATTAATTGAATTTTTGAGATTTTTTTCAATATTCAAAATATTTGAATTATTCAAAGTTCATGAGGAATGTTTGAAACTTTTTCCATATTTGCTCCTTTCATTTATTCAACTTTTATATTTTCTAAGAGATGAATTACACTATATATTTATGATTTCACGAAGGGCAATAGTGAAAAGTATGATATAAATTTTATCTTTGAACGTTTTTATTAATATATGTGCATTATCTCATAAATTTAATTAAAATGAGACAAAGAAAATATTATTTTAAAATACTTTACCTAAATTTGTGTCAAAAGTTAAACTTATAAAACTTAAATTCCAAATTTATTTCTACCAAGGAAGATTCTATTACCAAAACTTGAATAGCTAATTGAAAAACAATTTTATGATTGCGTCACAGGGAAAAATGTAAAAGACCACATATTGATGACATCTCAAATTTGGAAAAAAGAAAAAAACGATATTAATATGTTCACCTTATAAAAACAAAGCCTTCTATATCTTAAAATGGGCACGTGTTCCTTTTTTTTTTAATTAACAAAAAAGAAAAAGTAAAAGAAAGATAAACTAAGCAAGAATTAATCCTCACATTTTAACCAAAAAAAACAGTTGTCATAATCTAATCAAAGCGCTCGACGACAGAAAACAAATGGATTGGCGAAGTTATATACGCAGTCCCAATTCAAATGATCTTATTATTATTTTTTTTGGTATATTTCAGAAAGAGCATCTCTTTTTGTATTTAGTAAATTTTTTCATTCTAATGATACTTTATAAATTTAAGATCAACACGTCATTTATCTATCAAAATAGACTAGTCTAGCCCCACTCAGTCTAAGCCTCGCGAATTAAAAAATTTATTAGGATTAAGACGGATCGACTCTTTAATTGAAAGGACCTTGAAATGGCCATCTCAACCTAATTCCAGTAGGGTCACGGATTATGGCGGGTCAACTCCTTTCTTTTAATAACTTTATTTCTTTTTAATCTAATTTAAACTTCAAATAATATTAATATGTTAAATTTTTGAATATATCTAAGAAAATTATAGGAAAGAAAATAATAATTACTATCATAATACTCATTATAGATATGATTAATGTTGCTTTTAACTACAATTTCATATCTAAAATACATAAAATTAAGAAATGAGAAGATTTTCAAATTAAATATAACATACAATATTCATGAATTTGAGTCATCTTACGATTAAAGAAAAATAATAATATTTTTTGACAGATAAATAAGTAAAGAAACTTTTTTTTTTTAAAAAAAATTGTAAACTAAAGAACAATTATGCTCTACAACTTTGGTTGTTTTAATTCGAATTAGATAATATTATTTGCCCATAGATCGATCCCGGCCCGGCCTCAGTCAAGCCTCAATGGCCAAGGGATTAGTTGGGTCGGTTTACATGTCCTAGTTCTAAATAAACCTGAAAAATCATATCACAACCTCACCTCAATAATAGGTGGAGCTGGCCGATCCAACAAGCTAAGTCCATTTTAACGGCTCTACTCGATCGGTCTCATATTAATTGTCTACATTATAATAAATAATTTTTTCAAATACTTGTCAATTTATAAAACTAATTAAATCTTTTCATTTACTTTTACTAAACATGTTTGAAAATATTCAAAAAGCTTCTTCAGATATAAATTAGTTAAATTATTTTTATTAATACTTAAATAAATTTCATAGTGTTAAGAGCTAATTACGTCTTATTCTATTTTTTTAAAACTACAAAAAATTCTTGAAATTGATGAATTTTGAATGCATCACTATATTGCCTAATATAAAGTTCATTGATACATTACACTATTGATTGTTGTGTTTAAAAAAAAAGATATGAAATCATATATCAGTTCCACAAATCACATAAAATAAATTGATAATAATCCCCTAAAATAGTAATACATTCACATAATTCAAATTTTAAATTTTTTTTTTTCAATTTATCCAAAATCATAACAAATTTTGTTGTTCATCTTCTTCTTCATTCATGTTTTTCTTTCCAATTCATAAACTATCAACTTTTAAAAAAAAATTATCAACAAATTTATGATACATATGGATGATATTCTATTTTTTAGTATTATGATTATTCAATTAATTGAAAAGGAATGCATTTTCAACTTCAAAATAGATTGTGAAGAAAACGTCCAAAAAAAAAAGGGAAAAAGATTGAGTTGCTGGTGCCTCTAATAAGGACTTTGGTCAAGAATCATGAGGTGACACTATTGTTGAAGTGAAAAAATTTACGAAAGTTAATATATAGCAAAGGAGAAAGTTTGGAATAATTTCTTCTTCTTCTTTTTTGGCTTTCAGCAAATCAAATTGTTGAATTTTTTAATTTTTTGTTGCATTTTTTTTGTGATATATATATATATATATATATATATATAGGATTAGATTTTTAATACATCTAATTATTTATGTTTCTTAAATTAATTTATAATGGCTTTTTTAATATTATGATATATACATTATAATTTTATTATGTACAATGTATTGTGCTTAAATATTAATTTTGATACATGATCTTAATTTATTGAAATATAAATTAGTATATATATCATATTAATAGTTATGTATCAAAGATGTAACTATTACAAATTTTTGTTATCTATTACTATCAGATACATATACGCACACTTATTCAACTAATGTAATTGTAATCATTATCAAATATTGTTGTTTTATGCATAAATACTAATATTTTCATAGCAATATTAGTTTATAATATGTTTATAGTTATGTATATGACCCAAAATTGATTAAAAAAACTTGCCTTTTTTTAAATTATTTGTTGTTGATTTTTTTCCTGATACATATGAGTTCTAGTCTATTTTCATATTAAAAGCTGTGTGTTTCATATCTTTTGTTATTTATTTGATATATAATTATTATAAATTGTATCGTCTACCTTGTATCAATTGTATTTATGTATCTAGAGTCTTTAATTTTTGTTTAGGCTTATTCAAATTAGAAAATTACGTCTCTGTGCATATTACTCAGTAAATACACATGATACATAAATCCTAATATATATCCTATAACTAAAGCATTGTGTATTCAAATTAATTACTATGTACGTGATACATAATATATATCAAATTCAACGATTTTCAAACTCCGTTACATGTATCATATACATATCAATTCACCACTATGTTATGTATCGCGCACACACAAAAAGATGTTATTGAAAATAATTACACATATAATATATCTTTTATGTATCATAATGTTGAAACCAAAACATTTATACATTAATTCAAGAAATAAAAATAATTAAAATTTTAAAAAAATTACGTCATTCACTGCACCACATCTTTAAATGATATCACCATTACTATTGAAATATCAAGCAGAGATAATACAAGTGAAATCTAAAAGAAATATTTCAAACAAACGTTAACTTTTATTTAAAAAAAAAGTAAAACAAAAAAAAAATCTTTTCAATCATAATTTATACTCAACTATTTGTTTCTTATTATCAATAAATAAATATTTAGTACTATTATATTGCTACTAAAACAAGGTGTAAGTAATTATAATCCGTAGTTTTAGTACAAGTTCATAAATTAGCTTTCGTTATATAAAAGATAGCCAGCATATTCCCAAGCCCAAATGATTTTTTGGCTCAAAATATACACGTCATTTTTCAATTTTTATTCGAATGATTACTTTTAGCTGAAAATTTGGAGTAATAATAATAATCAAAATTAGAAACAACAATTTTTCTCCTACTTTTTTGACAATTTAAAATTAATGAGAAAACTAAGAAGAAGACAGTTATAAAATTAAATTTCATAAATGGAGCCATTGATTTGGGTGAGATTTTGTATAATTAAAAAAGGTTATGTATCTAATAATTAAAGAGAGAGAGACGAAAATAGAGATTTTTTTTTTTTGGTAAGAATGTTTAGATAACGAAAAAAAATGATATGTATTTATATTTTTTTAAATTTTTAAAAAGCCTATATAAAAAAAGAACAACTAATATGTAACGGAAAAAATTACAGTTTGTAAACATTAAAATTTTATAGGATTCTACTAAATTAAAGTGGCAAGCTTACTTTCATAAACTCTTAAATGAAAAAGGAGATAGAGATATTGAGCTGGATAAGTTGGCGTACTCCGAAAACCATCGTGATTTTGGGTATTGCAGGTGGTTCAGAGTTGAGGAGGTAAGACGGGCTATTAGTAGGATGAAGAGGGGGAGGGCGATCGAGCCCGATGAGATTCCGGTAGACTTCTGGAAGAACATGGTCAAGGATGACATTGAGTGGTTGACTAGACTGTTCAATGCTATTATGAAGACTGCCAAGATGCCTGATGAATGGAGGAGGAATACAATAGTTCCATTGTACAAGAATAAGGGAGATATTTAAAAGTGTAACAATTACAGGGGTATCAAGTTGTTAAGCCGCACTATGAAGGTCTGGGAGAGAGTAGTGAAGATGAGGGTGCGAAGAGTAGTATCTATCTCGGAGAATTAGTTTGGATTCATGCCGGGGCGGTCGACTACTGAAGTAATTCATCTTGTTCGAAGGTTAGTGGAGAAATATAGGGAAAGAAAGAAGGACTTTCATATGGTGTTCATTGATCTCGAGAAGGCATATGACAAAGTCCCAAGGGATGTCTTATGAAGGTGTCTAAAGGTGAAAGGTGTCCCTATGGCATATATCAGGGCGATTAAGGACATGTACGATGGTGCCAAAACTCGGGTAAGAACGGTGGGAGGAGACTCAGAGTACTTTCCTGTTGAGATGGGACTCCATCAAGGATCTGTGTTGAGCCCTTTCTTGTTTGCCTTAGTGATGGATGAGCTGACGCGATCTATCCAGGAGGAGGTACCATGGTGTATGTTATTTGCGGATGACATAGTACTGATTGATGAGACTCGGACTACAGTTAATGATAGGTTGGAGGCCTAGAGACACGCCTTGGAGTCCAAAGGATTCAAATTGAGCAGGACTAAAAACTGAATACTTGGAGTGCAAATTCAGTGTTGAGAGGGATGAAACAAACTTTGATGTGAGGCTTGCCACTCAACCTATCCCCAAGAGGGAAAACTTTAAGTATTTGGGGTCCATCATCCAGACTAGTGGCGATATCGACGATAATCTCATACATCGTATTGGGGAAGCATGGACTAAATGGAGGCTTGCCTCTGGAGTATTGTGTGACAAGAAGATACCACCTAAACTCAAAGGTAAGTTTTACAGAGTGGTGGTTAGACCATCGTTGCTGTATGAGGTGGAGTGTTGACCAATTAAAAATGCACATGTTCAGAAGATGCATGTCGCAGATCTGAGGATGCTGAGATGGATGTGTGGTTACACCAGGAGTGACAAGGTTAGGAATGACACAATTCGGGAGAAGCTAGAGGTGGCCCCGGTAGCCGAAAAGATGAGGGAAGCGAGACTGCGATGGTTCGGACATGTGCAGAGAAGAAGCACTGATGCTCCTGTTAGGAGGTGCGAGAGGTTGGTTTTGGGAGCTACACGGGGTAGAGGTAGACCGAAGAAGTACTGAGGGGGCTGATTAGACATGATATGGCGGAACTTGATCTCACTGAAGACATGACCTTAGATAGGAAGAAGTGGAGGTCGCGAATTAGAGTAGCAGGTTAATTGGTAGGGTTAGGTGGATGCATGGCCTTGGGGTATAGTAGGGTTAGGTGGAGGGCATTTTTTTTTTCTTTCTTTTTTTTTCTTTTTTTTTTAATAATGTGTTCTCATTATCTGTCATATTATGTGTTAGTTTTATCATATTTACATACTGTCATGTGCTATTCATTATTAATCGCTCTTTATGTTCCCTTTCCTTTTTGTCATATCTAGTTCTTTCTGCTTATGGGTTTTGAGATGAGGGTTCCCAGGAAATAATCTCTCTACTTCTATGAGTTAGTGGTAAGATCTGCGTACATTCTACCCTACGCTGACCCCACTTGTGGGATTTCACTGGGTATGTTGTTGTTGTTGTCGTTGTTGTTGTTCTACTAAATTAGTCCTATTTCAGTCAGGTTTCTTGGAGGCTACTCAACCTTAAACCCTAAATCATGCCTATATAAAGGGTGTTATATTCCCTTGAAAAGACATCACAGATATCCCATAAATTCTGGGGATATTTATCAAGAGATCAAAATATGAGTCAAGGAGATCAAAATCATCCTACGTTCGAGAAATACGCCACTAATGGCTCTCGAATCACGGAGAAATCTTATGAGAGAAGGATCAAGGGAGATCTAGATTTGTACCCATGTGCTTATAAATAAAATTATGTTTCTTCATATTTTATTTGTGATCCCTGAAGCAGTGGACATTTGTAGAGATTGAAATTTGATAGGACTCTGCAAAATTAGTCCTATTTCAGTTAGGGTTTCTTGGAGTTTACTCTACAATAAACCTTAATTCGTGCCTATATAAAAGGTATTTTACTCCCTTGAAAATACATCTCGAATATCCCCAAATTCTCTGGTATTCCTAAGGAGATCAAGATCTTAAATATCTCATAAATTTAGGGATATTCATAAAGAGATCGAAATATCCCCTAAAGATCAAAATCTCAAATATCCCACAAGTTCATGGGATATTCATAAAGAGAGAAAAATCTCGAATGTCTCCAAGTTCTTAGGTATTCTTAAAGAAATCATGATATCGGATATCCTACAAAATCTTGGGTATTCATAAGGAGATTGAAATCTCAAATATCTCATAAATCATGGGGATATTTATCAAAAGAGATCAAAATATGGCTCAAGGAGATCAAAATCATCCTACGTTTGAGAAATACGCCACTAACGACCCTCAAATCATGGAGAAATCTTATGAGAGAAGGATCAAAGGAGGAACAGATTTGTACCCACATGCTTATTAATAAAATTTCGTGTCTTCAATGTTTTATTTGTGATTGTAATTTATTTTCTATCACTTTAAAATATGTTACAAATTCAAACTGACATGCCCAGTGGGACCAAATCTGCCCTTCATCCATTCTCTCATAAATCAAGATATGCAAATCTGAAGCCAACAACAGTTGAAAAATGAGTATTTCAAGTCTTGTCTTTGAGTTTTATCAAGTCTACACTCCGAAAAGCCTTGAAGCGGGGGGGAGGGGGGGATTTGAGAAATTAGTTCTATTTCAGTCAGGGTAGATCCAGTGGCATATTTTTCCACTAGGTGTGCTAGAATTTGTAAACGATAAAATTCGCATTGAGAAAATAATAATAATGTGAGTGTTATAATTTCTACGAATCCTCTGATTCGCCTTTTCAAGTATAAATTAAAGGGGTTTTAAGTTTGATCTTGAATTTGAAGTCTATTCTTGAAATCTGATCTCGAATTTTGATCTTAAATCTTGATTTTAATCTTGTTTTTTGATCTTGAATCTTGATTTTGATCTTGTTTCCTATTCTTGTTCTTGATCTTGATCTTGAGTTCAAGAGCTCTTAAACTTGTTCTTGAACTTGAATGCTTGAATGTTTGAATTCTTGAATTTGTAGAGAAATTGTGGTGTTTGATCCACGAGCTTTCTCCAACTTTTTGTTAGAAGTCTTGAAGTCAATTCTGAATTATGAAGAATCCCTATATATAGTTATAGAATAGAGGAGTCATAACAGAATCTGGCTTTCTCCCAGCCAATCAGATTTAAATGACATGACATATTGGGCTTTAATGAAATGAGCTTTTTATCTTGACACATGACATGATCCTATTGGTTTCTTTGCTTGACTTGGCGTTCCACGTCATTTGACATGTGGCATCAAGTAGGCCTCTTGGATGAAGGAATATGGGGCCCAATGAAGTGGATCATCTTTTATAGCCCTAATAAATGAATTTGGGCTTTTAATTAAATTCATATTTTATTAGACTTAATAATAACCTAATTATATTAATCCACAATATTCATTTTGCAATAATAGATTTGTACTCACATGTTTCTCAATAAAATCTGTTTGTACATATTTTATTTATTATTGTGATTTATTTTCTATTACTTTAAAAATATGTTGTAAACAAACTAGCATGCCCAGTGGGACCAAATGTGTCATTCATCTCTTCTCTCATGAATCAAATCTGCAAATCTAAAGCTACAAAATCACGGGTACTTCAAGCCTCGTCTTAGAGTTTCATCACGTATATACTTCGACAAGCCTTGAAGCAGGGAGCATTTTGTAGACATTGAAATTATGTAGGATTCTACTAAATTAGTCCTATTTCAATTAGGTTTCTTGGAGGCTACTTAACTTTAAACCCTAAATCATACCTATATAAAGGGGGTATTATATTCCCTTATCCCATAAATCCTGGGGATATTTATCAAGAGATCAAAATATGGGTCAAGGAGGTCAAAATCATCCTATGTTCGAGAAATACACCACTAACGGCTCTCAAATCATGGAGAAATCTTATGAGAGAACAATCAAGGGAGATCCAGATTTGTACCCTTATGAATAAAATTCTGTTTTTTCATATTTTATTTGTGATTCTGATTTATTTTTTATCACTTTAAATTTGTTGCAAACACTATTAATTTCTTTTGGTCGTTTATTTCTCGCCTTTTAGTGTTTTTTTCATGGTTGTAATAGTATTTATTTACTTCCTCGTGTGCATATTAAAAAGCCAATGATTTCGATTGGCCATGAATGGAGCTAGAATCGTCTATACATGTAAACATATAGTTGAATGTACAAAAGAATTTATAAGTTGTAGTTCTCATTATGAGTGAACAAAATAAAATCAAATTATAAATCAAGTTAATTAAAAAAAATTTGATATGATTTGATATTGAAAAAAAAAGCGACTATATTTGAATTGAGTTGGTTTAAACTTTAAAAAGTCAATCTGAAATCAAATCAATCTAACACATATATATATATTTCTTATATTTTTTCATAATATTTTTAATCTTTTAACATATTATTTCAAGTTTGACTAATAAATTTTGGTGGTCTAATTTGTTGTGTTTTTATCTGAAAAGTAATAAGGGTGGTTAATTGATGATTAAAATTGGATGCCGTAACAAGTCAGGTGTTAAATTGAGTTGAGCCCAAAGATAGAAATTAGAGAAGATGGGAGTCAAGAGTATATATAGTTAAAAAGTTATTTTGGATTGTTATTCTCTTACACAAAGCTTCCCATATTTATACCATCAATTAGGGGCAGTCAGGTGTTGAATTGATTGTTGTCATTTTTTTTCTCGTTTTGAATGAATCATTGATTTTATTTTTGTATATAGTTAATTACCGAATAATCGAATCAAATTAAAGCGAAACTGATAACAACAAAATCGATAAATATTTATTATATATAATTAATTTGATTTGCTTTTAAAAATTTAGAAATTGATTAAATTGATTTAATTTTGATTTTGATGAATAACCAATCCAGATTGACCCGTTAACGCCCTTAAGTCATGAATAATTTTCGAAGAGAAAATAAAAGGACAGGAGAACATATGCATCAAATATATCCATACGAAATCATACAAATTGAAGAAAAGTATAAACTGACAATATTTTTACGAGATGATGCAATACCATCAATTTATGTTGTTTCATTATTAAGCTCTTTTTGTGAGGTCCAGCCCCATGAAATTGATTCAACAAAAGCCACCGATTTTGTTTTTCAACCTGCCCATAATTGTTGAAAATTATGTCCCCTTTGTGATGTCACCAATGATATCTATAGGGGTATAATTTTCCCTATAAAAGGAGTTGCTGAGATCCTCCATTTGACACACCAAGTTGAGAGGAAAAAGAAAGAGAGTCATAGAGAGAATAAAATACATTGAGTATTTTATCTGTGATGTATACCATAGGTTATTTAATAAAAATAGTTTGTGAAGAAAAATAGAGCGTGAGCGATATTTTAGTAAGGTGAAAAATCAAAAGAGAGTATTTCTTTTGTGTGTATAGAAGTCTTTGGGAGTATTGTACTCGTGCCTACACGGTGTAAAATTTCTTACTATAGTAATACAGTTGCTCCTCTTGGACCATGTTTTTTTTCCTTATTTAGATGAGTTTTCACGTAAAATTCTTGGTGTCATTATTTTTCCATTTTTATTCATATTATTGTATCATATTTATTATGTGTTAGTCCATATTTTTTCCAACAAACTGGTATCAGAGCTGAGGTTCTATCTGAGTATGCTCTGTGGTTGCAGCATAGTCTGAACTTCCACATTAGAAAAGAATTACTTTGGTAAATAATTTTTCGGAAAAATAATGGAAGTCAACACTAGTAGAATGGTCACTTTGAATGACGCTAATTATGTTATTTGGAAGGGAAAAATGAAAGATCTACTTTACGTTAAGAATTTTTATCAACCAGTCTTTGCCACTAAAAAGCATGAAAATAAAATAGATGAAGAGTGGAATCTGTTGCATAGACAGGCCTGTGGATTAATTAAACAATGGGTTGATGATAATATGTTGAACCATATTTCTGGGGAAACACATGCTTGTACCCTATGAGAGCATCTTGAAAGTTTGTATGCTCGGAAGACTAAGAACAATAAAATGTTTTTGATAAAGCGGATGTTTAGTTTAAAATATATTGATGGTTCTCCGATGATAGATCACCTGAATAATTTTTAAGGAATCATGAACTAGTTGTCTTCTATGGGCATCAAATTTGATGAAGAAATTTAAGGTTTGCTTCTACTTGGATCCCTACCAGATTCATGGGAAACATTTAGAATGTCATTATCGAATTCTACTCCAGATAGTGTGATCTCTATGGATTTTGTCAAGAGCAGTGTGGTAGAACGAAGAGATGAGAAGAAAATCTCAAGGTTCTTCTTTGTCAGATGTCCTAGTGGCAGGTTCTAGGGGAGAAACAAAAATCGTGGTTCTCTGAATAGAGAACACATCATTAGAAAATCTAGAGGCAAATTTAAAAATGTTGAGTGCTATCATTATGGTATGAAAGGGCACACAAAGAAGTTCTGCTAGAAATTGAAAAGGGAGAACAGAGAAAAAAAAAGAAAATAAAGAAGAAGGCAATGAAAATTGCCTTGCTACCACTGCCACCGAAGATCTTCTCACTGTTCTTGATGTTGATCTTATAAATATTTCTTGTGATGAGTCAAACTGGGTTGTGGACACTGGTGTCGCATCTCATGTGACATTCAGGAAAGATTTTTTCTCTGTCTATACTCCAGGTGACTTTGGAACCTTGAGTATGGATAATGAGACTGTGTCTAAAGTGATTGGTATTGGTACAATCTGTTTAGAAATTAATGTTGGAACTAAACTAGTTCTGAACAATGTGAAATATGCACCTGATGTTCGTCTGCATCTCATTTCTATTGGGGTATTAGATGATGAAGGATATGTCAGTACCAACGGTGGAGGAAAATGGAAACACATTAAGGATTCCTTGGTTGTGGCTCCTGGTGAAAAACGTCGTGGTCTATACTGGACTACGGCTTCTACTTTTATCAATATAGTGAATGCAGTTGAGGACGATAAACCTTCAACGTTATGGCACAAGAGACTTAGCCACATCAGTGAGAAAGGACTCAATATTCTAGCCAAGAAAAAATTGTTGTCAGATTGTAAAGGTGCTAAATTAGAAAAGTGAGAGCACTGCCTAGCTGGAAAGCAAAATAGAGTTTCCTTCAAGTCTAACCCTCCTTCAAGAAAGACAGAGTTTCTTGAGTTGGTGCACTCTGATTTATATGGTCCAATGAAGACAAAGACTTTGGGTGGTGCCCTCTATTTTGTCACTTTCATTGATGATTGCTCGAGAAAACTTTGGGTCTACGTCTTGAAGACTAAAGACCAATTGCTAGGTGTCTTTAAGCAGTTTCAGGCTTCAGTTGAGAGAGAAACTGAAAAGAAACTGAAATGTATTCGTACTGATAATGGTGGTCAATATTGTGGACCGTTTGATGAATATTGCAAGCATCAAGGTATTAGACACCAGAAGACTCCTTCTAAGACTCCTCAGCTTAATGGTTTGGCAGAAAAGATGAACAGGACCTTGATGGAGACAGTTAGATGTTTGCTTTCTGAAGCAAAGTTGCCAAACTCCTTTTGGGGGGAGGCATTATTAACCGCTGCACATGTGATTAATCTATTCTCCTACTGTGGCTTTGCACGATGTTCCGAACAAAGTTTGGTATGGCAAGGATGTTTCCTATGACCATTTGAGGGTGTTTGATTGCAAAGCATTTGTACATGTGCCAAAAGATGAGAGGTCAAAGTTAGACACTAAGACAAGACAGTGCATCTTTGTTGGATATGACCTTGATGAATTTGGTTACAGGCTATATGATCCAATTGAAAAGAAGCTTGTGAGAAGCTGTGATATCGTCTTCATGGAGAATCAAACAATTGAAAACATTGAGAAAGCGGAGAAGCTGGAATCCTCCAGTTCTGATGGTGTGGTTCATTTTGATGAAGTACCTCATGAAAGTGTGCATGATGTTGGCAGGCTCAATGATCATAACGATGCCCAGGATCATGTTCAAGATTAACATGTTGATACTAATAATAACAATGATGGTGTTATTAATGAACCTCCAGCTCATGAAGTTGTGAATGAATCAAATATTCCTCTCAGGAAGTCCACAAGACAACATGTTCCCTCGTCTCATTATTCATCAAATGAGTATATTCTACTCACTGATGGGAGAGAACCTGAATGTTATAAGGAGGCTATGGAAGATGACCACAGGGGTCAATGGATAGAGGCCATGGAAGATGAGATGAGATCCTTGCATGAGAACCATACTTATGAGCTGGTAAAATTGCCTAAGGGCATGAAAGCTTTGAAGAATAATGTCACGCCCCGTTCCAGGGACCGTGACTGGTGCCGATAAGACACCCAAACGGCATCAAACTGGGTTTCTAGCCTTGTATGTTAC
>JAPFFP010021658.1:0-16381 GCA_026153255.1 Solanum medicagineum
AAAAAGATAAAACACACCCTCCATACATTTGTACTCAAAACCCACCAAAAAAACATACATATATATATATATATATATATATATATATATATATATATATATATATATATATACACACACACACACGCTTTCAAAGACAATACTCATTTCTAAGATTATTTCAATGCATCCTTAATCTTCAAAACCAAATACCATTCATAGGAATTCATACTTAGACCAGAAATGCAAAAATCGTAGCTTCATAGTCAATATAATCATGCATAGGAATAATCCATTCGTATACAAAATGGTGCAAGCATCCAAAATGCTCAAAGAGCCATATTCAATAGACATGTATGTGATCATATTCTTGTCATATCCAATATTTTATCAAAATCATATCATAGAATATAATTGGGCTTAACCCATAACATAATTTTCATAAATTCTCATGAACATGAATGCATATGCTATGTGTGATATCAAGAAGGCTTTGGTAATTAGGATTAGATCCAAAGTTAACAATATATTGTGAAATTAAAGTAAATACACCATTAAATACATATTTAAATCCAACATAAGTTCACCCATGCATAAACAAGCTTTTAAGAAGGGATATGCCTACTTATAATTTCATAAACCCAAAGTAAACCTTCATATAATGTTTTAAATCACATTAAAATCATCAAATAAATACTCCCCATACATTAATAGAATTTAGAAATCATTATATTCAAAATCCCAAATTTAAGTAAGCGAAATCCATGTAGTTCTCTTGAAAATAATTTTGGATCTCTTTGATAGGAAGGAATCAAGGATCAACCCACATACCTTAGATCTTGAGTTTCTTGAAATTGAGTTGGGAAAGAATGGAAGCTTGGAAGTGGGCCTTGGAATCCAAAACTTCTCCTTGAGTTTCCTTGAATTTGTATTGGGGTCTTGATGGAGGCTCTTGAGAGAATTGAGAGTGTATTTGAGATGAGAGTAATGAGTTTGATCTTTTGGAATAAGGTTTAGGTCTTTTGGGGAGGTTAAGATAACATTGGAAGTCCAAAAAGGTCATTAGAGTAATTAAAATTTACAAAAATGTCATTAGTGAACGGATGGAAAAATTGGCAAAGTGTTGCCTCACAGGAGGCTTGATTGGTCTTGTGGCACTCCGCGGGTCGTGTGGAGTGACCGTGAGACAAGAGTTACCCTCAAAATTGTAATTGGAACACTTGAGAAACAGTTTGCATCCACGTCACTTTGATGGCCACTTTGATGAATCGTGTAGTGGTCCATCCAACCATACTTGGTGGGAAAAATGGAAGCAGGAGGCTGCACACCTAGCCAAACGACTCTTCAAGTATGCCTCGGCCCGTGAAGATAGCCGTGGCACAACACTTAGCCACAAACTCCGCCTCATGTCAACCTTGTCTCATTTGCACACTTCACAACCCTCCACATAGTCAGTGGAAAGCCACACGGCACATGCCACTGGCCGTGTCACATTTCTTAGGCCAAAAATGTCCTTTTCCAGTCCCAGCTGACCCAAACGGCACTTCAAAGGCATCCCTGCCCATCAAGTTGTCCGTTTGACACCTCTGTACAAGAGGGTCTCACGAAAATGATCAAAACCCCTTAATCCGACATCGAAATGAGGTGAAACCAAGTGCGTTGTGAAGCTAACTCAAAGAGCTTCCCATTTCACAAGCCAAAAATGGCCTCTACCAAACCAATCCATCCAAATGGCCCATCCAAGGAAACACTGCCCATCAAACTGTCCGTGTGACATCATTGCACAGGAGGGTCTCACGAAAATGATCATAACACTTTCATCTTGAACTCGAAATAAGGTGAAACCAAGTCACATTGGAAAGCTAACTCAAAGGGATTTCATTTGGTAGGTCATGGCCCGCTCAGTTCCTTTTGTGCTAAGAGATATGCCCATTTAAATTTGACCCTTATACCGATACTTGTGTCAAACTTAGCCAACGAAAATCCCTTCGAACTTGGCTTGATGTAGGGGACCCATGATGGCCTTAAACAACATAAATGAGCTTGAATTAAAGTCTTGAAATTGAACTTAGATCAAGCTTGGATTTTCCATAAGGTGTCACCTTGGTCCAAAACTTCTCGAAATCCAATCTCAAGCATCACTAAAGCTATACAAAAACTAGGTCCTTACAGGTCTCATAAGGGCTCTCATCAATCTACCAGTTCTATCACAATTGGGCATTTCGGTCTATTAATCATCTATTCAATCAATTCTCAATCATATCCTTCAAGGAACTTAGACCACTCATTAAAAGGATCATCAATTAGACCAATCTTTAGAGTTCAATTATGAATACTCACAGGACCATCATGTTCTATCAACATATCATAATGCTCACACCACAATCACAATCAGCATTCTCAAATCAAAGCTCTAGACTCAATCCCTAGGTACATTCATGCAATCTTTTATAAAATTACATATAAGGTTTATGCAATAAATCATGAAAAGTATTTAATCAGAAAAATCATGTTTGTGATGATCATCAACATTTGAAAAAACACAATATGTATATAATTTACAAGAAAACATTCAAGAAATGTGCATAGGGACTTAACACATTCATAATCTTTCTATTTCCATCAATAGGGGCACATGAAAGAACAATTTCCATGTTTTAGTTTAGACTTACATATGTCACGACTCAAGTCTAGGGCCTAAACGTGACACGACACATGGGAACCCAAAGGGACCTCAAGCAAGCCTATTAGCACATCATTACACATTCTTGGTCGTGAAAGCAATAAAATGACAACAAGAGACGGTAAATAGGGATAACCAAGGTTAAGAGACATCTTTCTTATCACAAACATCAAGAGTCAAGAGAGAGTCAAAGCTTATAGCATTGTACATAACATGTCCAATAACACCTCTAACCATAGAACTTACTGGGGGCCAAGAAAAGTAACTGGGCTCATCCTCATGGTCAAAATATACAATGAAGAAAGAGAGTCGTAATAAAAAGCAT
Organism: Solanum medicagineum; assembly: GCA_026153255.1. Taxonomy (NCBI): domain Eukaryota; kingdom Viridiplantae; phylum Streptophyta; class Magnoliopsida; order Solanales; family Solanaceae; genus Solanum; species Solanum medicagineum. The sequence goes on from JAPFFP010021658.1 coordinate 2,988, forward strand.
AAGAACATAAACTTTGTCCCCAAAATAGAGGACTCACCAACTAGCTTGAGAGAAATCGTACTAGCCACGTGGAGGTAGATGATTAAGTGGGGCTCTGGTCCCTACATGGTAACATGATGTAGGAATAGAGTATGCATTAGTACGTTAGAATATACTAAGTATGAAGAATGCAATGCAACAACAGATAGGCTACTTAGTCAAAATGCATAGTTAGACGATAAATAAGCATATAACAATATGGCATGCATGGTAGATGCTTGAACTAAATCATGATTAGATAGAACAAAATACATGTGTAAGAAGAGATCATCGTTATAAAACCCATAGTTTATCAAGGTACAAACGCCTTTGGTTGGTTGGTGGATTGTCACACCGTACAACCTATGGTGATTGAGGAACTAACCCCTCAACCCAGTTACCAAGGTACGAACCCCTTGATTGGTTGGTGGATAGTCTCACCCTACCACCCCTGGTGATTGAGGTATTAACCCCTCAACACGGTTATCAATGCACAACCCTTTGATTGGTTTCAAGGTACAAACGCCTCAACATGGTTACCCGGGCTTTTTACCCCCCGAGTAAGGCATGGTCACATTCCAAAACTATGTAGGAGAATATCATATACAAGGAGAATATCATATACATACGTTCCGCTCATCATTATAAAGTCATTCAACTCATAAGATATGCATTGGATCTTCAATTCCTCAAGAAACTATAACCAGACATTTTATCAAACACTTAGCGGACATGTAAAGCTAGTGCAAAACCATGCAATTTAGGGATGAAATCATGTAAGAAAATCCATTGTAAAATCATCCATCAATACTTGGTAATATCCGCGAGCAATATACATCAAAATCCTTCATCAAATCCCACAATGGGTCATAGATCCATAACTCAAAACATGGTAAAACAGTCACAAATTCATAAAACCCCAGCATAGTTTATAGTCTAATTCATAATAAGCAAGACTAATAAGTAAATCAACTTGAAATCACGCAATTTAAGTAAAAAGGAAGTTTGGGCATCATGGGTAAAAGGAACCCATGAATGAAATCCACATACCTTGATTTTTGAAAATTCTTGAAGAAGATTGGAGATGGAGACTTGAAGCTTGAATGAGAACCTTAAGATTCGGATGAGTTTTGGGACTTGAAATTTGGAGTGAAATGTGAGTCTAAGTGTTTGAGATTGTATTTGAAATGTTTTGAATGATATGAACGTAAAATATGGCTAAGTATAAGTACTTTCATGCATGGGGAGGCTTAGGCCCAAAACCCAAAAGCTTTGGGCTGAGACAGAATCTGGTAGCCAAAAATACACAGTAGCGCGCCCTTTGTCTATCGCTCCAACAGCGCGGATCATCACTGGAAATTGCATTTTTGTGATTTTCTAATTTTTATACGGTTTCTCTAAAATTGAAGTTAGACTCATTTCCAACTTAAATTGACCTCCTGAATAATAATATGAAGTCAGATTTTCGATATCATGCACGATTTTTGAGATATATGGAAATTATGATTTCGGGCACTTTCGAGGCACATTTTCGGGCACTTTTGGGTGTCGTTTCAAAGTACCTGGTATGGAGTTTGAAAATCAACTTGGAAAGAATTCAACTTCGATCTCTTGAACCCTCGTTCTTCCTATAATACCTAGTAAAATTACCAAAATACTCCTAGAGGAGAGATATACGCATAACTCGTCTTTCCATGCTATGATAGTAAATTCGAGGCCGAATATGTGATCAACATAAAATGTTGAGTAGGGAAATGGTCTCGGTTGATTTTTAGAGTAACAAAATCAAAAGATAATTTTTTGATGCCAAAATGATTTTCAAAATACGTGCGCAACAAGTCTGCGATGCGCACCTAACGTGGACTTACACTTAGATTTAGTCCAAATATTTTCTACGAAGTTAGAAAATTCGTTCAGAGAATTTTCAGTGAAAAACCTCAAAAGAAACAACATGTCTACGCCGCGAACTTGCTTTTCCGAGGCAAACTTTTTTCACTTTTTCTGAGGGGCATTCCAGACCTTTTTTAACCCCTCTTAAACTTAAAACACAATCAGAATGGGTCATTTTGAGCATAAAAAGGATTTTAATCCCCATTCCTAAGCCTTTCCGAGTTCTTGAAGAAGATTAGGGCTAAAGAGAAGAGAAAAGAAGTGTAAATTCAAGGAGTTTGAGGAGAGTTCTTAGAGAATTGATTGTCAAAAGCTTTATATCAAGTATGTAAGGCTAAACTAAAGTATGAAATTGTTCTTCCATGTGCCCAATTGATGGTAATGGAGGAGTTGAGAGTCTCATGAGCTTACATATATTATTCTTGAATATTTCTTGAAAATTACACATTACATGTATTTTCATATGTTGATGATCATCATATACTTGATTTCCTGAATTATATACTTTTCATGAGTTATTATATAACCCTACATGTTATTTTGTGAAAGCATGCATGAATGAACCTAAGGATGGAGTTTAGAGCCTTGACTTGAGTATGTTGATGGTAATCCTGATGTGAGTATGAGGTTGAGTTAATTGAGCTTGATGATCCTATGAGTATTAATAATTGAATTCTAGAGTCTTGTCTAAATGACTTCCTCTTAATGATTGATTTGAGTTCTTGAGTTCTTAAATGAGCACTGAGTTGATGAGTTAATTGAGATGTTAGGCTGAAAGGCCCCGTTGTGTCGAGTTAATAAGATGATGAGAGTCTCTATGAGACTAATTAAGATGAAGAGAGTCTCCATGAGACAAATTGAGTTGATGAGTGCCTTCATGAGGCTATTTGAGATGATTTGATTGAGCTGAGGAGTTTCATGAGCAATAATTCTTGGGATGAGTATTGAGCATCAAAGTGAGTAAGAGTAAATCTAACTCGCACTCATTAACTATGTTCAAGCATAGGTGAAGATAGAACCATTACATTGAGGTCCCCTCTTGAGCTAAGGACCCTAAAAGTAATAGAGGATGTGATGAGGCTAGATCCCTAGTGGATCCGATTCATTCTTTACCTGACAAGTACAGAATGGTTGTGGCAACATTAGTGGAATTGTTGTATAATCATTGGCTTATAAGTGATTGTTGTCGGATAAGAGAAACTCCCAGATAGTCCCCACAATGAGTACTATGAGTTGAGTCGAGTTGAGTTTAATTGAGTTGAGTTGAGTTTGATTGGTTGATGGGTAATTTGTCTACTCTTTATACTTGTTTTAGATAGACATTTGAGATTCTGATTGAGTATATTATGAGTTGATGTTATCACTGTATTATTTTTTTACATGTTTATGTTTCATTCAACCATTTTACATACTCGTACATTCCACGTGCTGACGTCCCCTTTGGACTGCATCATTTTATGATGTAGAGATAGGTATTAGAGATCATCAGCAGCCGCACCGTTAAGGATCTGAGAATTCAGCTGAGTTGGTGAGCCTCTTTTGCTTTGCAGGATCATTGCTTTATTTCATCTGGCTTATTAGAGTTAGACTTCAGTTAGCTTTACTTTTGATTTGGAGTAGCCATGGGTCTGTCATTGGCACTATTTGATAGTGATAGAGGCTTCATATACTGGAGTTGAATTATTTATGTTGAGATTCTGTTTAGCTAGCTTCTTTCAGACTAGTATGTTCTATTTATATTATTTTGAGACTTAGAGTGCCCATTTATCTTCTTTAGTCATCCATTGATTGAAAGAGTTTATTGAATGAATGGATGTGATGAGGCCAAGTGATTCTCTTAGGGGCTAGCAATAGTCTTTGAGTGCCATCCATGTCCTTCCCAAGGCATGACACTTTCTCTCTTCTCCTTAGTCCTAGTCTTCGTTAGAAGTTTAGAAAGGCTTAATAATGGGTGTGTAACACTCCAATTTTTTTAAGCTAAGATTGAGTCATCCTTCATATGATATAGGATTTTAATTGAGGATTCTTAATTGAGCATAGATGTTAAAGCCAATTTCTTAGTATTGGGAATAGAATTGGAGATGATATGAGGTCGTAGTTCTAATGTATGATTTTATAAAAGTTAGGTGAACTAATGACTTGTAAGTTGTATATATGTGCTAGGATCAATTACTAAGTATTTAAAGTATATTAGGTGTGATTTAGAGTCATAAGAGATCTTTTACATCAAGCCAAGTTCAAAGAATTTCTAGCAACTAAGTTTTCGTATGAGTTGATAGAAGGGTCAACTTCAAATGACCATATCTTCTAACGTATAATGAGTTAGATGATCCATAATATATTAAATATGAGATATTTGAATTAGTTTTCGAATGCACCTGATTTCGCCCTAATCGGAGTTCAGAGTAGAAAGTTATGACCATTTTAATAAAGGGGTGCAGAGCTATCTAAAGGTCCACGACGCGGAAACGCGGACCCTCACTAGATAAGCAATGATGTTTTTTCCTTTTATTTCGAGGGTACTTTTATCCTAATACCTTTAGAGGTTTATTTATGGTCCCCAAAACGTATAAAACGTCAGTATTTATGATCAAAACCCTCTCCCTTCTCTCCTTAACATAAATGCTCAAGAATGATCAAGAAAGTCATGAAGTTAGGATTAACTTTCAAGATTCATCTCAAGGTAAGTTATTCTTCATAAATTTCGATCTACCCCACCTGAACTTCTTCATCTATTCATGAAGCTCTAATAGGATTTTAAATCATAACCTAGGGTTTCAAGAAAAAAAATTCATGAATCCCAAGAAAGAATTTCTTGTCTCTTCTTCTTCAAGAATTATGGTTCTTCATCAAGAACTCTAAAGAGTCTAAGTCAATAATTCAAGAATCAAATATAATTCTTTCAATCAATGTCCTTCCAAGTTCTTTCACTTTAAAAGAACTACGAAGATTGAGGATTTTCTCCAAGAAAGTGAGTATTCCCCAAACTTCAACCAACGATTTCTCTCTCAATTTTGATCGAATTTGAGCGATTCAAAAGGCTAAATTGTATATTTTTTCAGAGGAGAACATTGGAAGTTTCATAAATTGATTTAGATGCATCGTTTGAGGTAAAATTCGTGATCTTGCTGCTGCATTTTAATATATTTTGAAAAATTTTAACATGCAATTTCTTCCTCATATTAGCTCCGTCTTTGAATTGGTTTTCGCCGTTGAATTCCTTATCACTTGGGGAACATTTTCATCTATAAGTTTTCAGATTCCGACAGTAATTTTCTGGCGATGAAATTTTTGAACCGTTTTACCCTTTCCATGGACTTTCCTATATTTTATGCTTTTCTCTAATTCATAATTCAACTCACCCGAATTAATTGATTTTAGTGTCGATAGATTCATTATATAATTATGATGTTATACTTGAATACATTTTGGTGAATTGAAGTGTCATAGAAAGGGAAAAGCTTCAGAATTGACGTGATTCGAGACTTTATATAAGGCAAGTGAATTTCCTAACCTTTGTATGTGCTTCTTGTGTGAGGTGTTGAGAATGATTGTGAGGTATTGAGTTAGTATTGATGTTGTACCAAACTATGTTGTTGTGAATTGTGCATTGTATTAAAATAAGTCATTTTCTCATTATTGTGTAAACATGCCTATTTGCATTGACTTTTGTGACAAGTATTTTGTGGATTGAAAAAGAATGAGGATTAAAGAGGATGTACCATATTCGGGGGACATGTCGCACGCCGCGATAGATACTATGATTCGAGGGTAGTGTTGCACACTAGACGGATACTATGATTCGAGGGTCGTGTTGCACGCCGCGATGAATACTATGATTCGAGGGATGTGTCACATTCCACGATTGATACTATGATTCGAGGGTCGTGTCGCACGCTGCAACAGATGCATGGACTAAAAGTCCCCCGTGGGTCCCAGACTGTGAGACAGTGGATGTCTATCATTAGGTCAGACATGTATCATGTTACTTGACATTTCATTGCATTGCATTACTTCTCATTATCATTTATAAATGTGTGAGCTTTTGTGAAACTTGTGATAGAAGTACTTGATCCCTGCTATTGTTGATATATAAGAGTTGGTGTGATTATTGAGCTATATGCTATGTACATTGTGGACTGTTATACTGTATCGATTTTATGCAGGTTGTACTTGTGGGGGTTTGGTTGGAGTGTTGGGGGTACCTGTATTCTATATTACTTAATTTTGTGTATAGTAGTTCACTTGCTGAGTACCGTGTGTTTGGTACTTACCCCTTGCTACAATAATTTTGTAGGTTGCGAGCCCAGATTGTCGTGATACAGTCTACTTTTCTTTTCTGAGGCTTCCTGTGAAGATTGTGAGAGGTAGTTGTTTGTCATCCCAGCTGACTTCTTACTCCTATTTTATGATTTGTTCTATTCTAGAGACAATATCATTTGAAACTTGCGTTTCCTTTCGAATCTATTGTAATATATTAGAAGCTTGTGCACGTGACAACCAGGTTTTGGGGGATTTTCATTAAGTTGACTCATTATCCATAATTGAACTTTCATTTTTATTATAATTTCACATTTTTAATGTTATAGTTTGGTTGTAGGCTGACTTGTCTCGGTGGGATAAGACGAGTGCAATCACGCCCATTTTGGGTCATGACGGGGTGTTAAAACCTTTTTACGCTCAAAATGACCTATTTTGATCATGTTTTAAGTTTAGGAGCAGTCGGGAAAGGTTTGAAATGCCCATCGCGAAAAACTAAAAAAAAAGTTCTTCGATGTATCAAGTCCACATCGCGGACTTGGTCAATTTTCAGAGTTTTTCCCTAAAAGTTTTCCAATCGAGTTTTTTAATCCCATTGAAAATTTTGGGATCACAACCAAGTGTAAGTTCGCGACATGTCCGCATCTTCTCTAGAATTGAATTTTCGCATGGAAAATAATCTTTCGATCCGGTTGCTCTAAAAAATAACCAAGATCGTTTTCCCAAATAATTTTTTGGTTGATCAGATTTTCAACCTCGAATTTGCCAACAAAGTTCAGGAAGATGCATTATGCGAGGGTCTCTCATCTATGGGGTATTTTGGTAATTTTATTAGAGATTATATTATCTCTCCTTGGAATCATTCGCCCTTGAATTAAGATAAAGGTGGACATCAAGGCATGAATAACAATCAAGACTTCTCTCGAAAATCAATCAACTAATCGACAATCTAGATAATCATTGTTCAGACTCAAGAATAGACTAATCAACTCAGGGATAGACAAATCAATTCAAATCAATAGTAAGGATGTTAGCTTCATCATTTTCGTCATCAAGTACGAATAGATGCAGGTATTTGGATTTCATGTCTTTCTTAGCTTCCCACGTGACTTCCTCAACGAATTGATTTCTCCATAGGACTTTTACTGAGGCTATCTCTTTGGTTCTCAATTAGCGAACCTGATGATCAAGGATTTGAACTGAAACTTCTTCATAGGACAAGCTATCCTTCACTCCAATACTATCAACGGGGACTACGAATGAAGGATCTCCCAAGCATTTCCTCAACATCCAGACGTGAAAAATCGGATGAATTGCATCTAGCTCAAAAGGTAACTCTATATCATAAGAAACCTTTCAAATCCTCTTCAAAATCTAGTAGGGGCTAATATAACAAGGTCTTAGCTTTCCTTTTTTCTCAAATTTCACGACACCCTTCATGGGTTACATTTTCAAGTATATCCAATCATTCACCTCAAAAATTAAGTCTCTTCTTCTCACATCAGTGTAAGATTTTTGTAGAGTTTGTGCAGTCTTCAACCTTTCTCCAATAAGTTTCACCTTTTCCATCGACTGATGGACAAGATTGGGTCCAATCAACTCAGCTTCTCCAACCTTAAACCACCTAATTGGTGATGTACATCTTCTCCCATACAAAGCCTCAAAGGGAGAAACATGAATACTTGCATGGTAACTATTGTTATATGAAAACTCAATCAGGGGTAGGTGATCTTCCCAATTACTCTTAAAGTTAAGGACACAAACCCTCAACATGTTCTCCGATGTCTAAATTGTACATTCTTCTTGGCCATCTATTAGGGGATGAAAGGTCATACTTAAATTCACCTTATAACCTAATCATTTCTGAAAGGATCTTTAATTTGGGAGGTGAATTGAGTTCCTCTGTCCGAGATGATGGACAAGGTAACTCCATCTAACGTTACAATCCCGTGGATGTACAACTTGACATACTCTTCTACACTATTAGTTATCTTAATTGCTAAGAAGTGAGCTAATTTGGTTATCCTATCCACAATTACCGATATCGAGTCATGTTATTTTTGAGACCTCGGTAGTCCGGTAATGAAGTTCACATTGATCATCTCCCACTTCCATTCAGGAATTTCAAAGTTTTAAGCTAATCTAAATGGCCTTTGATGCATAACTTTAATCTCTTGACAAATCGAGCACTTAGAACAAACTCCACAATATCCCTCTTCATTCAACTCCATCAACGGACTTCTCTCAAGTCGTCGTACATCTTGGTAGAACCAAGATGAATGGAATATCTAGAGCTGTGGGCTTCAGCCACAATTCCATCTCGAACACCATCAACATTTGGTATACACAATCTACTCTGGTATCTCAACACATCATTTCTTCCTTTGGAGAAGATCATCACCTTCTGTTTATGGACAACGTTCTTTAACTGAAGTAGAACAGGATCTCAGTCTTACTTTTCTTTCACCTCTGCTACTAAAGATGAAGAAGACCCATTCTGGACATTTACTCCTCCTTCATCATTCTCTTCAAGTTGAACTCCCAATCGGGCCAATTTACGCACTTCCTTAGCTAACTCTTTCTACCTTTCCTCACCATGGGCCGTACTACCTATTGATAACCTGCTAAGAGCATCCGCAACAATGTTTGCTTTACCTGGGTGGTAGACAATGCTCATGTCATAGTCCTTGAGGAACTCCAACCATCTTCTCTGCCACAAGTTGAGCTCTTTCTGAGTAAAGACGTACTGCAGGCTCTTATGGTCAGTGAGCACATCTACATGTACTCCGTATAAGTAGTGGCACCAAATCTTAAATGTAAACACCACCACTGCCAACTCAAAGTCATGCGTTGGATAATTCCTCTCATAAATCTTAAGCTATCTAGAAGCATACACTATCACTTTTCCCTTATGCATCAGCACACAACCCAATCCTACTCTTGAGGCACCATAATACATCACAAATCCTTTGTTCCATCAGTCAAGGTCAAAACTAGTGCAGCAGTCAATCTTATTTTCAACTCTTAGAAACACTTCTCACATTTATCAAACCATTGAAACTTGACCTTCTTCCTAGTCAATTTGGTCAATGGTGAGGATATGAAAGAAAATCCTTTAATAAATCTGCGGTAATAACCTGCCAACCCCAAGAAACTTCTTATGTCTATCAGAAAGGTTGGTCTGGGTCAGTTCTTAACCACTTCAATCTTTTGGGTATCTACTTGAATACCATCGCTTAAGACAATATGTCTTAGAATAGCAACAAATTTGAGCCAAAATTCACTTTTCAAATTTTTGCGTATAACTCATGGTCTTCGAGAGACTGTAGGACAATTCTGAGGTAAGTAACATGCTTCTTCTTCATCTCTCAAATACACCAAAATGTCATTGATGAACACGATCACAAACATATCAAGGTACTGCCTGAACACTTTGTTCATCAAATCCATGAAGGCTACAGGCGCATTAATCAACCCAAAGGACATGACCAAGAACTCAAAATGGCCATATCGACTCCTAAAGGTTGTCATTGGGATGTCACATTCCTTACCTTCAGCTGATGGTAACCAGCTCTAAGGTTTATCTCTGAGAAGCAAGAGGTACCCTAAAGTTGGTCAACCAAATCATCTATCCTGGGGAGAGGATATTTGTTCTTCATCATGACCTTGTTCAATTGCCTATAATCAATGCACTTCTTAAGAGATCCATCTTTCTTTTGCATGAATAGGACAAGGAGCACCCCAAGGAGAAACACATGGCCTAATAAAGCCCTTCTCTTGTAAGTCTTCAATTGCTCTTTCAATTCTTTCAACTCAGTAGGGGCTATTCTATAAGGTGGAATCTGGATAGGTTGAGTATTAGGAAAAACATCAATCCCGAAGTCAATCTCCTTATTAGAAGAGACACCAGGCAAATCCTTAAGAATTACTTCAGGAAACTTATTCACGATCGGGATTGACTTAACCATAGAGGGCTCAACATCATCAGACTTGACTCGCACAAGGTGATAGATACAACCTTTAGAAATTAGCTTTCTGGCCCTAAAGTAAGAAATAAACTTACCCTTAGGTGCAACAGAATCACCCTTTCACTCTAGGACTGGTTCGTTCAGGAATTGGAACTTAACAGTTGGGATCCTACAATCAATGAAGGCATAGCAAGCATGGAACCAATCCATGCCAAGGATCACATCAAAATCAATCATCGCAAACTTAATCAAATCAGCCAGAGTTTCCCTATGATAAACAAACACTACATAGTCTCTATATATTCTTTCAATTAGAATAGACTCACCAACTAGAGTAGAAACAACAAAGGGTTCAAGAAGACGCTCAAGAGTTCTATCAAATCTACTAGCCACATAAGGAGAAACAAAAATGACAATGTGGTGGCCCGATCCATCAAAACATAGGAAGCAAGAATAAAGACTTGAATCATACCCGTCACAACGTTTAGGGAGTGCTCCTGATCTTGGTAACTACCCATGGCATACAAATGGTTTGTAGCTTTTCTAGCGCTTTCTGTAGCACCTTTCTGGCTTCCTCTAGCTAGTGGGGCTGGTGCAGAAGACTGAGACTTATCAGCTCACCCTGGACAATCCTTCTGAAAGTGACCTAGTTGGCCACACTTGTAACATGCATCACTTCCCTCATGGCATTTTCCCACGTGCAACTTGCCGCACATACCATATAGTAGCTTACCCCGTGAAGCTTGAGCCACACTAGATTATGACTGAGATCCTTGGGCTCCAAAATTCTGAGACCTCTATTCATTCCTATTTCTGGGCACAGGTGCACTAGTAGATAAAGGTGCTGGCCTTGGCTGAGACTTGTTACCATTCCCATTCCCTCTCTCTCCAACATCATGGCCAGATGACTTAGCCCTCTTATTTTTGTACTCTTTTCTGTCTTATTGCCTCTTCTCATCTGCTTGTTGTACATAAGTCATCAATCTCCCAATATCCATATCACTCACAAGCATAGCTCAGCTTCTATCTTTCTTCGCTCCTTTGTTCATTCCATAAACATACAACCCCATTCTCCCCCTCATATCTATAACCATATCAGGAGCATAGCGAGAAGCTGGGTGAACTTGAGCCCACATTCCTGCACCATCATAGAGCCCTATTTCAGATTCAAGAACTCTCTTACTTTGGACTCCCTCAGTTCTCTCAAAAATAAATGCCACAAGAAAGCTTCCCCAAACATTGCCCGAATCAGCACTAGGGCTTTCTCTCCTCTACCTTTCTTCCACCGATCAAACCATAGTTTGGTGAAACCCTTAAGCTGGCAGGCAGCCAACTCAACTTTATCAACATCAGCCACATGCATCACCTGAAACATTTTCTCATTCTCATCAATGTAGTTCTCAGAATCCTCATTGTGTGTAGACCTTGTGAACTCAGGCAGGTTCATCCTCAAGAAATCATAGACTTTGGATGTGCCTTGTGCATTCTGCCTACCTATTGCATGTCTAGCAACAGGTGCTGTCATAGACTGGGCTAAATTCTGGATGGCCTGGCAAAACTTAAGACTCGAGATTTCAGCTTGTGGTGCCTGCCCAGGGACAACTAGGCCTATGGTTCATCATGATCTTGGGGCTCAAGTTGGTTAACATTCTGCTGGCAGGACACCCTCTTCCTTTGACAGCTCTTCTTGGAGGTATGATCACAGCTCTACAAATGTACAACACATGAATTAGAAGAGAGTTTCCGTAGAGTTTAACTCTATCACACGAATCAGAATGTGAAGAAGTAGAACCATTCCTAATGTCCTATAGCCTCCTGCTTATAAAGTATGGTGTACAACACGCCCATACACAAGACTCTACTAGACATAGCTTCATAGACTTCCCTACGACTCTTGAACTCTGTGCTCTGATACCAAGTTTGTCACACCCCGGGAGGGTACCCTAGACGTGGCCGACACTTAAAGGCTATTTCTCAATCAACATTTTTAACAAATTAGTGGAAGACTATGATAACAAAAAGGTGGATAATCTGAGTCTTATATAATCATATCAAATCAATGAGGCTAGTATAAATAATCTAGCTAAAAATAATATCCCATCAACAAATCAGCTCTAATCTATGAAGCCTCTATCACTATGAATTGGTGCCAATGATAGACTCATGGCCACCTTAAATCAAAGTAAAATCTAGTTTAAAGTTTGACTTTATGTCACGACTCAAATAAATGGACGTGATGGCACTTGCTCAATCCCACTAGAGCAAGTCAGTCTTACCCGACGAAAAATAGAAATAATGTGTGGACGTGACTAAATAAGAAAGATAACTAAAATCGAAATATTCACAAGCTCAAATTTGATTTTCACGTTTACAAGCCACTAGCAATATAGAAAAATCAAAGAAGCACAAGTCTGAAGTGTCTTACTTTTAATAGAACAAAATACAAAAGAAATAGGAACAAGAGGATCAGCCATATCACAACGGCTACCTCTCTAAATCTCCTTAGAAGCCTTGGATGATCAAGGAAAATACTACTCACTGTCCAGGGCTCAAAACCTACACAAATGTAAAATCAAGGGATGAGTACCAAAAGCAACACGATACCCAGCAAGTTAACTAACAAACCAAGGTAAGTCCAATAGAACCATAAACTCCGTTCATCCCAACCGAGCTCCACAACTACATCCTACATAGAAAATCAGTCTAGCCTAGTAACACATAATACATAATAAAGATAGTATTTTAAAATATCAAAATTCCAAAGAACAAGCTACAACTCACAAGTGATAACACAATCAATTGTAGGAATAACATCATATTACACAAGAATATACAAGAATGGTATCCAATGCTTTTGCAATAATCACCGATAATGACCTCGAAATCATAACATCACTGGAAACTACCTCAATATCAGAACATCGCCGGTAAAGACATCAACATAATATAATTGCCAGTAAAGACCTCGCCATCACAATATCACTTGTAAAGATTTCAACATCAGAATCTCGCTGGCAAAGGCCTTAGCATCACATCTCGTCTAGTAAAGACCTCAGCCTGAATATTTTTTCCATCTCACTAATATCAATATCGAGAACCAATGCAAATATATGTGACATAGAATAAAATGAACATGAGATGAAGTCCATAAACAAATTCACTCATAATCATCAACCACAACAATATATCTCAAAAATAGAATGCTCGTCATCTAACTACATTTTCAATTCAAGTGTCACAACACCACACCAACTCACA
>JAPFFP010021669.1:0-16379 GCA_026153255.1 Solanum medicagineum
AGGATTATGAACTAAATTTTATTCCTCACCCTCGAGTACAAGGCAATGTCTACATGAAGGGGTTATGAACTAAGTTGTGTGTTGAACCCTCATGTACGACTTAATGCTATGCACTACCTAGTACCTACATGAAGGGGTTATGAAATAAGTTGTATGCCTCACTCTTATGTACGATCTAATATTATGTTTCAGCCTAAGCTTACATGAAGGGGTTATGAACTAAGTTGTATGCCTCACCCTTATGTACTAACTAATATCTACTAGAAGTGTTATGACCTAAGCTATATCCCTCACCCTCTAGTGCAAGGTATTTGGATGAGCTATTCATGTCACTTTATTGTGTTAAACAAGTTATGCAAGTATGATTATTTTCAAGCATGAGTTATCCTAAGCACTGCTTATACATGTCATATTGAACTCATGTCTAATGATTATGGTTATGCATCTTGATTAATATGCTTATGATCCTTATTGCATTGCACCCCGCATACTTAGTGCATTCCAAGTACTAAGGCATACTCTATGCCTACATGATATCACCATGTAGGAAACGGAGCTCTTATTGATCCTCCTTCTCCGTGTGGCTAGCTGGATCATTGAAGTTAGATTTTGGTGAGTCCTTGTATTGGGGTCAATATCTATTTTCTTTCATGCTTATGTTAAGAATTTATCTTGTACTTTTGGATACTTATCTATGAGGGTGAGCCCGGGAGATGTTTTGACCTCACCCCATCTACTAGTTGAGGTGTTGTTGGATATTGAGATGGTTGTATTAATGAGCTTGACTCCTTTATATCTATGCTATTATAAAAGACTCCTTTAGTCTCGCTTCCCTTATGATCTATTATTACTTTTTTGTTATCTTATTTGGCTTCCGCAACAAAGTATGTGTGAAAGATATGCTAGAAGACTTGTTTGGGATCCCTTTGGGTTCTCATTCACTGCGTCACGTCTAGGTCCTAGGCTTGGGTCATGAAGCTTGGTATCAGAGCAATAGGTTGTTAATGGTCCTCGGAAATACAACACACCGCGTCGAGTAGAGTAATGTTCATGGTTGTGAAGCTCTCCACAACTATGAACAAGAGGCTATGAGGTATTTTAGGAAATATTTCACTTCTTCATGATATATATCGTGTTCTAGGACTAAACAAAGGGTTCCTCCCCTAACAAACACTCTTTTCTCTTTTAGAATATGCCACTACCAAGAGGAAGACCACAGAGGGCCTGCACACCAAAGGTGGGTCCAGCTCATCAAGCTCCTCAAGGAGAAGGGGCTACTCAAGTCGAATTATGGAATGCCATTTTGGCACATGCTATGACTAATAAACTAAACCAAGGGGATCAACTTTCTCATGCTCCTACTCCGGTCTTAAGTATGAGGGACTTTGCAAGGATGAAGCCTCTGGAGTTTCATGGTTCCAAAACGTAAGAGGATCCCTAAGAGTTTATTGATAAGTTGTATAAGATGCTTGTTATTATGGGGGTGAGTTCGGAAGATAAGGTGGAGCTTACGGCTTATCAACTCAAAGGTGTTGCCCAAATTTGGTTTACTCAATGGAAACTTGAGAGGGGGAAGGGGAACAATGACCCTATCCCATGGGAGGAATTCAAGGTCATCTTCCTCAACCGATTTTTCCTATTGAGTTGAGAGGGGAAAAGATGATGGAATTTATGAATCTCAAGCAAGGATCTATGAGTGTGAGGGAGTATTCACTCAAATTAGATAAGCTCTCAAAGTATGCTCCTCACTTGGTTGCTGATCCTAGGGAAAAAATGAACAAGTTTTTGTCGAGGATGTCCGATTTGGTGAATGAAGAATGTCGCACCGCTATGCTTGTGGGTGACATGGACTTATCTCGACTCATGACCTATGCTGAACAACTTGAAGGGGATAAGATTAGGAAGAGGAGAAGTGAGGAGTTTAAGACGGATTGATTTGATGGTGGTTTCCAAGGTGCTAAGGGTGGGCGTTTCCAACAAGGTCACAAGTTTCAAGGCCAACGGTCCTCTAATGCTCCAAACAAAAGATTTGCCAATGATGGGGTGCCTAACCCAAGGTTCCAAGATGGCAATGGTGTGGCAAGTTTTCCAAGGTGCCCACAATGTGGAAGGAATCATAATGGCAAGTGCTTGAGGGATTAGAATGCTTGCTATGGGTGTGGAAGAGTGGTCCATAAGCTTGTTGATTTCCCCTATGCTCAAAACAAGGGCAAAGATGTCATCCTTATGGACAAGGTGTTCATGTTGATCAAAGGGCCCAAGGTGGCTGACAAGGGGGTGCTCCACATCACAATCAATTTTATGCTCTTCAAGCGAGACGAGGAGTGGATGAAGTGCCTGATATTATTACCAGTATGTTAAAGGTTTTGATTATAATGTGTATGCTTTATTAGATCGGGGTGCAACTCTTTCCTTAATTACTCCTTTTGTTTCTACTAAGCTTCATGTGTGCTCTGAATTGTTGTATGAACCCTATGAGGTGTCTACCCCCGTTGGTGAGTCCATTATTGCAAGAAAAGTCTACAGGGGTTGTCCCGTGTCTATATTACATAAAGTCTTGCCTTGTGATTTTGTTGAACTTGAAATGGTAGATTTTTAAATTATTCTTGGGATGGATTAGTTACATGCATATCATGTTTCTATTGATTGTAGAACCCGTAAAGTTAAGTTCCAAATTCCTAATGAGCCCGTCTTTGAGTGAGAAGGTCATGATTTGGTGGTTTAGGGTAGGTTCATCTCTTGCTTAAGGCTCGAAAATTGATTTCTAAGGGTTGCATTTACCATCTTGTAAGGATTAGGGATGTTGAGTCTAAAGTCCTTGCTATTAAGTCGGTTCCAGTGCTCAAGGAGTTCTTGATATCTTTCCCGATGAGCTTCTCGGTGTTCCTCCCGAAAGGGAAATAGACTTTGGTAGACCTCTCCTCCCCGATACACAACCCATTTCCATTCCCCCTTATCGTATGGCACCGACAGAGTTAAGGAGTTGAAGGACTAATTGAAGGATTTGTTAGAGAAGGGTTTCATAAGGCCTAGCAATTTACCTTGGGGTGCACTAGTGTTGTGTGTAAAAAATAAAGATGGCTCACTTAGAATGTCCATCAACTACAGGCAACTCAATAAGGTCACTATAAAGAATAAGTATCATGCACAAAGGATAGATGACCTATTTGATCAACTACAAGGGGCTAGTCATTTTTCTAAGATTGATCTTCCGTCCAGGTACCACCAAGTGAGGGTGAAGGAGTCTATATTCCCAAAATGGCTTTTCGGACTAGGTATGGGCATTTTGAATTTATGGTGATGTCATTTGTTTTAACTAATGCATCGGCAGTATTTATGGATCTTATGAATAGGGCCTTTAAACCCTACCTTGATATGTTTGTGATAGTCTTCATAGATGACATATTGATTTACTCCCGAGGTGAAAAGCAACATGTGAATCATTTGAGGATGGTGTTGCAAATTTTGAGAGATGAAAAGTTATTTGCCAAATTTGATAAATGTGAATTTTGGTTGAAAGAAGTTGCATTCCTAGGGCATGTGGTGTCGGGTGATGGAATCAAAGTGGACCCTAAGAAGAAGAAAGTAATAAGAAATTGGCCTAGGCCCTTGACTCCGATGAATATTAGGAGTTTCTTGGGTTTAGCGGGGTACTACCATAGATTTGTGAATAGTTTCTCTTCAATTCCTTCCTCTATGACCAAATTGACACAAAAGAAGGCAAAATTTGTTTGGACCAATGAATGTGATAGAAGTTTTTAAACCTTGAAACACAAGCTTATATCTGCTCCTATATTGGCTTTACCGGAAGGGTTAGAAGGGTTTGTGATTTATTGTGATGCTTCAAGGATTAGTTTGGGCTGTGTATTGATGCAAAATGGCAATTTTATAGCATATGCTTCTCGGCAACAAAGGTGCATGAGCGTAATTATCCCACCCATGATCTTGAATTAGCGGTCGTGGTACTTGCTTTGAAAATATGGCATCACTATTTGTATCGGGTTTATATAGATGTGTTTACCAACCATAAGAGTCTCCAATATATGTTCACATAAAATCAGCTTAACCTGAGACAAATAAGGTGGTTAGAGCTCATTAAGGATTATGACATGAGTGTGCACTATTATCTCGGCAAAGCTAATGTTGTGGTCGATTCATTAAGTAGAGTGTCCATGAAAAGTGCAGCTCATATTAATGATGGATATAAGGAGGTGGCTAGAAAAGTTCATCGGTTAGCTAGGTTGGGGCTAGGTTGAATGAAGTTGATAATGGAGGTGTGGTGGTTATTGATGGTTTCAAATCTTCTTTGATTGAAGAGGTCAAGTCCAAACAAGATCTTGACCCCGCCTTGTTATAATCGAAAGCTTTGGAAAAGGATGGTAAAGTGGAGCTTTTCTCGCAAGGGTCAGATGGTGTCCTTAGGTACCAAGATAGGCTATGTGTGCCTAATGTTGATAACTTAAAGGAGTTGATTTTGAAAGAGACACGTAATTCGTCCTACTCTATTCACCTCGGTTCCACAAAAATATATAGAGACTCGAGGGAGGTTTATTAGTGAGGTGGTATGAAGAGGGATATTGCCAAGTTTATAGTCAGTTGTCACAATCGCCAACAAGTGAAAGCTGAACATCAAAGGTCGGAATAAGGATTGAGGGTTCCAAACCTTCCAATCCAAAATTCAAGAGGTAATAGATGTAAGTTGTTTGGCCTAGCCCAAGAAAAAGAAATTCCTACTTCGAAGTGGGAAGAGATCAACATTGATTTTGTGATTAGATTGCCAATGACTAGGAAACACTTTGATTCTATTTGGGTTGTTGTCGACAGGATGACAAAGTTGGCTCACTTTCTACCGGTTAAAATAACTTATGGTGCCGAGGATTATGCCAATGTATATATTCATGAGTTGGTTAGGTAGCATGGGGTACCATTGTCTTTCATATCGGATCGTGATGCTCAATTCACTTCTCATTTTTGGAGATCCTTCCAAAAGGGTCTTGGTACCTAGGTCAAGCTTAGCATAAGTTTTCATCCTCAAACTGATGGCCAAGTCGAAAGAACAATTCAAACTCTTAAGGATATGCTTAGGTCTTTTGTTTTGGAGTTCAAAGGTAGTTGGGATGAACATCTTCCACTCATTGAGTTCGCTTATAACAATACCTACCACACTAGCATTGGCATGGCTCCCTTGAAGCTTTATATGGTAGGCATTGTAGATCCCCGATTGGGTGGTTGGATGTGGGGGAAATGGTTTTGTTAGGTCCGGATTTGAATTTGGAAGCTTTGGATAAGGTGAGATTGATAATAGAGAGATTAAAGACAGCCCAAAGTAGGAAAAAGTCTAATGCTAATGTGAGAAGGAGAGACCTTGAGTTTCATGTTGTTGATTGGGTATACTTGAAAGTCTCACCCATGAAGGGTGTGGTATGTTTTTGCAAGAAAGGGAAATTGAGCCCAAGGTTTGTGGGACCCTATAGAATCTTGAGGAGAATTTGTAAGGTTGCCTATGAATTGGAGTTGCCTACGGATATGAGTATGGTTCTTCTGGTCTTTCATATATCTATATTAAGGAAGTGTGTGGGTGACCTAAATGTTACAGTGCCCTTAGAGGTGGTGGTGTTGTGGAGGATAACCTGACCTATGAGGAGGTCCCGGTGGAGATATTGGATAAGGAAGTGAAAAGGTTAAGAAACATAGATGTCGCATCCATCAAAATCCTTTGGAGGAATCATCAAGCTGACAGTGCCACTTGGGAAGCTGAAGCAGACATGAAAAAGTGATACCCATACCTCTTTCACTCTACTCAAGCCGATGGTAACTATTAAAGTCCTATCTATGGTTTCAAGCCTAAACATTCAGCCTTCATGTCATTTTTGCATGCATACACATTCATGGTGACATGTTTTGATGACTTATGATGCATATGTGTGAAACTTTTTAAGAATTATGTTTAAGTGCATTTGTTGCATTCATGTTGGGCTGGACGACTCATAATTACTCCTCTTATGCATGTTTCTTTGACTTTCAGGGATGAATGATCCCAAGGGGGAGATATTTTAACACCCCTCATATGCTTTGGAATGCTCCATAAGTGTATTTCTTGAATATCTAAGAATCCATACATAATTTCAAAATTTTGACTTCATATTCTCATTCAGGCGCAAAATTGTATGGGGAAAAGGAAGCCCTCAATTTTAAGAAAACACATAGCGAAAAATAATTTTCACTATGCGGACCAGAAACAGTGTGCCTGTGCGCCCAGGGTGCGTGCGCCCAGGGTGCGTGCGCCCAGGGCGGCACAGTGTAATCTGGTCTTCGCGCCTGGTCCGCGTCGCGCCTAGGGCATCGGCCAGTGCAATTTTCCCTTATTTTTTAAGCTTCATCCATGGGCATTTGGGTAATAATTCAATGCCCATTTAAACGTGGAAGCCTCCTTCCTTAGTCATTTTTCATCTTTAAAACCCAAAAAACCCTCTCAAATCCTCTCAAGAACATTTACCAATATCCCATTCAATTTCAAGAATCTCCAAAGCACACTTTGGAATTCAAGGACCCAACCCAAGCTCCAAGTCTTCCTCAAGTATTCTTCAAGAAGTCTCAAGTGTAGGTATGTGGGTTTCATTCATAAGATCCTTCCACCAATGAAGCCAAACCTTCCCTCTTTATCAAATTTCATGATTTTAGTGTTGGAAATTTTATGGGTAAACTTTACTATGCATTATAAACATGATTTCACGTTGGATTCTTCAAGTATTGACCATATGTGCATGAATATCTATTGAGTCTTATTCCATGAATTAATTTATACCTATTGAGGCTATGCATGACATGAACTATGAAATTATGAGTGATGGTAAGTTTTCAAAATGGATTTCATGACACTCAAATGAGGGTTTTACTACTATGTTGCTGGGTTGATTTGAATGACCTCAAAAAATAAATTGATTTTTACTCCTTGTCCTTTACTCCTAAATTGCATGATTTTAAGCATGTCTATGCATACCCACCATGTTTGAGTAAGTTTGCATGATTATGAATCTTATGTTGATGAAAGGTTATTGCATGATTTGCAAGACAATTATTTTATGATGAGTTATGTGCTCCCAAGTATGTATTGAACTCATAAAATAGTTCCATGATTGACAAGTGAATTTTTGAGTGCTAATGCTATGTTTTACTCTCATGTGAATTGTGAAGCCTACTAGAAGGGGCTATGAACTAAGTTGTATTCCTCACCCTCTAGTACAAGGTAATGTCTACATGAAGGGGTTATGAACAAAGTTGTGTGTTAAGCCCTCATGTACGACTTAATACTATACACAACTTAGTGCCTATCATTGGAGACCACCAGGGTTGCTAGATAGTTTATGGATGTATTCCCCGACTGATTTACCAAGTGTTCAGTCCCTATTTAGACATCATTGTGATTGTATTCATAAATGATATCTTGGTTTATTCCAAGAGCGAGGCAGATCATGTTCACACTTGAGGATCGTACTCCTGCGATTCAGAGAAGAGAAGTTGTATGCAAAGTTCTCAAAGTGTGACTTTTGTCTTGAGCCTGTTGCATTTCTTGGCCATGTGTCAAAAGAGGGTATTATGGTCGATCCGGCTAATGTAGCAGTTGTTCGTGGGTGGGCTAGGCCTACTTCGGTGATTGAGAGTCAGAGTTTCCTTCATTTAGCTGGGTATTATCAGCGTTTTGTTCAGGATTTTTCATCTATAGCAGCTCGGTCGACTAGATTGACTCAAAAGGTTGTAGCATTCTAGCGGCCGAATGGTTGTGAATTGAGCTTCCAAAAGCTCAAGGATTTGTTGCACCTATTCTAGATTTGCCTGAGGAAGGAGATCCATTTGTGGCATGTTGTATTTTTTTGGGTGTGGGTTTGTGTGGTGTATTGATGCAAAAAGGGAAAGTGATAGGCCATGCTTCTACACAGCTGAAGGTGCATAAGAAAAATTACCCTACCCATGACTTGAAATTGGCTGCAGTTCTGTTTTTTGTTGGAATTGTGGTGATATATATTATCTTTTTGGGGTGCATTGTGTGATCTTTACTGATCACCGGAGTCTCAAATACATTTTTACTCAGCCTAATCAAAACATGAGACAGTATAGGTGGTTGGAGTTGCTTAAGGACTATGATAACTTTATTATCTATCACCCCGGGAAGGCCTATGTGGTTGCAAATACTTAGAGTCGGAAGGCTAATAGTGTGGGGATTTTGACATTCTTGAGGGTTGAGGAGAGATCCTTAGCTTTATAGGTTCGGTCACTTGTTAGGCAGATGGACCATTTGGACATTTCTCCTCCTTAGAGTATTTTGGCATTTGTTGAGGCTAGATCTTCTTTGTTTGATCAGATATGTGCTAAACAGTTCGAGGACCCTAGATACTGCATGATTCATAATAAAGTGTTAAGAGGTAAAGCCAAGGTGGCTATTATTGATTCTAATGGTTTTTTGAGGGTTAATGGTAGAGTTCGAGTGCCTAAAGTCGAGAATTGGGTGGGATTGATGTTAGAAGGGGCCCATTGTACTAGATGTTCCATCCATCCTGTTGTGGCTAAGATGTACCATGATCTTAAATAGCATTATTGGTGGTTTAGCATGAGGAGAGACATAGCTGAGTTTATGGCTAAGTGTTTAAATTGCCAACAGGTTAACTATGAGCATAAAAAACCTGGCGGATCAATGCATAGGATTCTCATTCCCGAATGGAAGTGGGAGAGAGTGACTATGGGCTTTGTTAAAGGTTTGCCCAGGGCCTTGGGCAAGTTTGATTCAGTTTAGGTGGTTGTGAATTAATTGACCAAATTGGAACACTTCATACCAGTGAATACTAGCTACAGAGTGGCGCAGTTGGCTAGATTGTATATACAAGACATTGTCAGATTACATGGTGTGCTAATGTCTATAATATTAGATAGAGAGTTTGTGTTCACTTCTCACCTTTGGCAGGCTCTACAACGTGGTTGGGTGCTAAAGTGGATTTGAGTTCAGCCTTTCACCCTTGGGTTTATAGTCAGTCAGAGTGCACCATTCAGGTGTTAGAGGTCATGCTTAGGGCCTGTGTTATTGAATTTGGGGCCAGATGGGACCAGCACTTACTATTGGTAGAGTTTGCATTTAACAATAGTTACTATTTCCAGCATCTAGATGGCACACCGTTTAAGGCCTTGTATGACCAAAGGTGTAGATCACCGATTGGATGGTTTGCCTTAGGTTCATCCGAGGTGATGAGTGTTGATTTACTTCACAATTCCATGGATTGGATTCGAACGATTCAGAGTCGCAATAAGAGTTATGTTGATAGGGGAGTTTGGCCTCTAAAGTTCTCTGTTGGTGACAGTGTCCGGCTAAAAAGCTCACCCATGAAGGGTGTGATGAGATTTGGGAAGAGGGGCAAACTTAGTCCCAGATGAGTCCCATTTGAGATTTTGAGGAGTGTTGGTGAGGTAACCTATGAGTTGGCTTTACCACTAAGATTATCTTCTGTACATCCCATTTTCCATTTTTCTATGCTCTGCCGGTACATTCCAGATGAGTCCCACGTGATTTCTTATGACTCTATTGAGCTGGGTCCAGATTTTTTCATTGAAAAGGAACCTAAAGCTATACTGGACAAGTAGGTCCGAAGATTGATATCCCAGGATATAACTCCTATGAAGGTTTAATAGCGGCACCGTTCTATTGATGAGGCCACTTGGGAGTTAGAGTATGACATGCAGGCAAGATATCCCAGCCTTTCTGAGGCTTCAGGTACTCCTCATTTCCTCAAGTTTGAGGACGAACATTCTTTTTAGTGGTGAATGATGTAATGACCAGGTTGGTCATTTTGGCTTTATCTGTGAAAATTATTGTTTACCCCTTGCGTAAGTTACTTCGGGCCTCTTTTGAACTATTTGAATCATTGGAATTGGAATCCTGAGTTTTAAAAGTTGAAAATATGAATTTTGGCATTTTTAGAGGTTTAAGTTATTGAAAAAGTGAGCTTTTGTGTCATTCTGAGTTTTAGAGAGCAGGTCATGGATCCGTCTATTCTATTAGCTCTGAAATATCGAAACGAACCTAAAGAAAGTTGCAAAATCGAATTTGGAGTTATAATGAGGTTTTTAGGCCCAAAGTTATGATTTTAGTCATTTCCGAAACTAATGTTTGACTTTGTCAACATTCATAGTTCGGAAGCTTGGATTGGAATTTCAATAATTCCAATAGTTCTAGATGGTGAAACTAATGCAAAAAATGGTCATATCATAATTTTTTGGGTTGCCGAGGATAGTTTTGGTATTTTGAGTTTTAACTAGTTTATTGGACTTGCACTGGTAAATGTATCATGGAGACATCGGAATGGAATTTTGATTACTTTGTTGAGTCTGGACTGCTGTTTCTGGTATGGATACATATTTGGTTTGTGAAATTTTGATTTCGGGTGAGTTTCGAGTACTACTTTCGAGTTTTTGATGTTGGCTGATTTTGCTGGTGCAGGTACTATGCTCCACATTCGCGGGCTTGGTCCCATGTTCACAGAGAGCATTTCACTAAACAGTTATTAAAAACCCGAGAGACACCATCTTTAACACATTTTCGAACTTCTAAGCTTTTGGGGGCGATCTTGAAGAAAGACGTTCGAAGATTTATGTTGGATAAGTGTTTATAACACTAAACTAATCATTTTTCATGAGTTTTATCTTAAGTTTATCCTTGATTTCATGAAATTTAATCACCCAAAATTGGGGTTTTAAACTATGTTTTTTAAACTTTAATAATTGATGTCTCATTCAATTTCAACTCTATTTATTGGGATTGTCACCCATGAACTCCCTTTTTCGTGTAAAATCTAATTTTGAAGTCAATTTCCAGATTTGATACTTTGGAATTTTAGCCCTAATTTTGACCATTTTTCCCGTAAGCCTAAACTATGCCAATATAGGTATCAAAATGCATCTCTTGATGAGTAGAAATTGTTGTTGACAGTAGTTGATTGAATTGGAAGATTGATTTGAGCACTTGAGTAGATTGAAATTGTCAGAGTGTGGTTTCAGCATCGAGGTAGGTTCAGCTAACCCTTTGGGACTGAATTTGAGTTATTGAGCATTTTATGTGGTAATTGCAAGATTTATGTTGATGTATGAGCCAAAGGCTTGACATGATTGATGCTTGACTAAGATATGATCCCAGTTATGTTGAAAATTGAGTAAATGATAACCTTTGTTTAAATTGAGATGAACCATTGATTTTGACGTATGTTAGATATTCACGTGATAATATGATGCTTGTGATACCATTTGGTAGAAAATATGTGATAATTGATAGTAATTATTGTACCATGGTTATATGATGAGCATAATGTGGCACTTAAAGAGTCCGGTTACCTTGATGTTTTGATTATTGATGCAATGGAGATGATAAGATGTTAATGGTTGATCTTGAGGTACTAGATAAGGCACTTTCCATAGCCCGCGACGTTATGGCTACTTTATAATTCATCCTAATGTTTTGTAGCATATGAATACTCAAATTATGGATTTAACATGTAGTTCTCATGTTGCGTTTATACCACTGAAACACTGAGGTATTGAGATAGTCACACTACATGAGATCTAGTTGTCGGCGCCAGAGTCCGCAGAGGCACATCATGTTGGATATATATCCTGTTACTCAGGTTTGGCATGCATTGCATTGGCCCTTTGATAGCTGTTTTATTTGAGATCTACTTACTAGCGCCAGAGTCCGCAGAGACATACTATATTCGATAATCATCTAATCATTGTTGTTATGTATTTATATAATGTTTTGTTGCACCAGACTATGCCGAGGCATGTTATTGTTGTTATGCATTTATATACTGTAGCGACGCCAGAGTCCACGGAGGTACGTTATTGTTGTTATGCATTTATATACCATTTAGTGGTACCAGAGTCTGTTTTAGGTATGTTATTATTTTTATGCATTTATATACTGCTTAGTGGCACTAGAGTCCGTCAAGGATGTTATTGTTGTTATTTATCTATATATATTCTGATATTGACATGTATTCCTTTTTATATCTCTCTACCGACACCAGCATTTGCTGAGGTGTCATCGACGCCAGAGTGTGTCATAGTACTAGAACCCTCTCCATCGGTGCCAGTGTCTGCCGAGGTGTCATCGCTGCCAGCGACCATCGTGACACTTGGAGACCTCATATATAGTCTATTGAGGACCCCATGGATTCTACCTTATAGCTTCAGTTTGGTAGATGTATACATCGGCACCTGTGTCTGTTGCATTTCCTTCTCCGAAATTGCTTCCATACATTGCATATGAATTGCATCTTTGACTATCACTAATATTTTATTGTAGCGATATGTATATGGTTTACATTGTGCACTTACCCTTTTTTTGCAAGTTATAGTATTCTTCATTATTGCATACTTGCTCAACTTCTTTCACTCCGTCGGTTGAACCTACTGGGTACGTGCTCATCCCTACTTTGTTTCCTCCCAGCAGATCGTGCATAGAGACCCGGACAAGGTAGTTGGTCATTCTACCAGAGTTTTTCTCCAGTCATCTAGATCATAGTCGTGAGGCTCAGGCTTCTAGTAGTTGTGGATCTTTGAGACTTCTTTTATTTTCTTTCCTTCTGGATTATGTATCATACATAGTAGCTTTGTATTCTATTGAGACATTTGTATTTACTCTAGTTACTACTTTAGATGCTCTTGAACTCATGACTCCAGATATTGGGATTATCTATGGTATGTTGTGTTTATTTCATCTTTACTTTATTTTTCTATAGTTGTAATCCGATTTTGGATCGTGGCATTTATTGCATCAAGTCATTTGATAGGGAGAATTAAACCTCTTAGTATATTTTCCTGAGAACATAGCGGTGTACATAATTTAATTTTTTTTTTTTTTTTGAGGACATGATCTTCCTTTTATTTGGAACAGAACAGGACTCCTAAATTTTGGCTTTGACTTTTTTGATAACTACATCAGCTCTTTTATCTGCAAGCTTCTTACACTCGATTGATTTGATGTTGTCAAGTTTTGCCTCATTTATTACGTAACTCTTCAAAAAGAATTCTACATAAGCAAAGTGTGACACAAATTTAGTGAAGAGATTATCAACAACAACTATTTTTCTTTCAATTCTGTCTTCAGAATACTTCAAACATTAATATTAAAAGGATGAGATAATTTTGCTCTCCTATACCCTTAGCCTGCCAAACAATATATTATATGAAGTCTTTGCATCGATCTCATGTATTCATAAACTTAATCACAAATTAAGCATGTGAATCTTTAACTTGAAAGAACCTATAGACCTTGGCTCCCTTTATTGAATCCTAGTATTAACAAATGACTTTCATTAAGTTTTTTAGGTTTGATGTCAAGTTCCTTCAATATGTGGATAGGTAGAATGTTTACTCCACACTATCTATCTATCAAGATTTTGTTCGTCTTCTTCTATAGCAGATGACCTACCATATGGAAATAATAATTGTGCAGTGTTTCACCAAATATAAGATCATCATCTGAAATATAGTTTTTCTATCACAGGAACGTACTTCTCAAAAAAGGGTTTCATAAGCTTTTCAGAAGATGGGGGAGACATTATTGATGCAATTTCAGCTATTGTTTCTTTCTTTGTTAGTTGGAGACATCTTTGGTGAGATTTCACTTATTATTTCTTCTTAATAAACATTGAAACATGACATTTCATGTTGTCTTAAGTAGTCTTTGTGCAGAATCAACTAGGTAAGGATTGTTCTAAAGTCACAGGACGTCGTGATTTCAGGTGGTGAGCACTTTTACCTTTGCCCTCTTTGGATTTCTCATTGATTTCTGCTTTCTTGATCTCCTCACTGACCTTCCTCTGATTTATTTGCCAAAGGATTCATTTCGTGAACTTATCTTATTACATCTCGGCTTAGTCACAAGAATCCAACCTTCATTACTTTCTCTATAAATTTAGAATTTGCCTTAGAATAATGGCTTTTTCACACTCTTTAAAGACACATATTTGGACTAGATCAAACGAGCCAAACATCATAAAGATTTAGTAAGAACTTGTCTTCTCATCATCAAGGATAATAATATTTTCGTTAGCCAATTGCATAACTTTATCCTCAAAGACAAAACAATTCTCAAGAGGGTGACCCACAAATCTATGATACTTGGGTCATTAGTTTTCTAGCTTTAGCAGGTCGTTTCATCTCTAGAAACTCAATGAGTTTTAGCTCAAGCAATTGATCAGAAATTTTAGGAAAGCTAGAATCTGGAAAAAGGTATTATTTTTCTTGCATCTCCTTTAAGGTAATTTTCAATTTGGACGCCATTGAAAATTCATTTTTATACTTTGGTTCATGCTTTCCTTCATGGTAAGCTTTACAAGTGACACATTGACATTTGTGGATTCTTTGTTGTCATTTCTGGGCACAAATTTGCCCTCTTGGTTTTTGCTTGTACTTTCCTCTGTGAGGATAATGAATAGGTGTCATATCTTTTTTAGCAAGGGACATGCTCAACTTTATGTTGTGAGTGTGAGTAGCTAGATCTTCAAAAGACTTTGGCTTAATTTCTTGTAAGATGTAGAAAAGCGCCAAGTGCATCCATTAAATACATATTTCTATCGCGAAAACTCTACATTTGTCTTTGCAATTTAGGCTTGCATTTCTCCATCAATTTATGAAGTCAACAATTGGTTCATCATTTCTTTGACAGATATGTTTTAGTTTTACCATGCTCATTGTGCACCTTGTGCTATAGAAGCGATTAAGAAATCATGCTCTAGTTTCTCCCAACTAGCGAGGGAATAAGGTTTGAGATTTATATACCAGTCAAAAGCATTTTCTTTTAGGGAACATACAAATTGAATAACAAGATAATATCCATAGGTCCCAACATTATTACATGTCTCCACAAAGTGTGCAACATATTGCTTCGAATCTCCTTGCCCATAAAACTGTTGAAATTTGGAAGGTTGATAATTGGTAGGTATTTTGGGGCTATCAAATATTGAAGTGTACGGCTTGGATATATATGAAAAGATTTGGTGGAGATTTCATACTCATATTTGATGTCCCTTTAATGAACTCCATTAATCGATCAAGTGCGATCATTCCTTCAGAAAGAATTGGTATCTACTTTACAGGCGGTGCTTTCTTCACATGATTTTCAATTTGTTAAACTTCAATATCCTTTCCAAGTGCATAGTTGGATTCTCCATCTAAAAGATCATTCATCCTTTCCGTCAACTTGTCGATCTAACATTCTTGATTTTGTATATATTTGATCAATTCTTCAATCATCTTCGCCAGATTTGCAAGTTGTTCCTCTATGGATGAAGCATTGGTTACCATCACTTGCATGATTATTGAAGACATTTAAGTGTAGCATGAACTATTGCAAAAGTTGATCTTGAAAGATCTCACATCATGTGATTTATGTGAGAGGATCATTAGTTGAGTCATATTCTTTCTTCGTAGTAGAATGCTTGGAACCAGAGAGATCAAGTAGCGCTAAAGTTTTGTTATCTTTTCAACAACACTATTTCCTCCTTCTAAAGCATTTATAGAGGACCTTGCTCTTTCGGGGTTGAAAACTCAAAATCAGGAGTTGATGTGGATGACATTTTAAGTGTTTGTTGTCTCAGCGTAGCGGCCTTACTCCTCATAACAACTCCAAAACTTTCATGCAAGAAAATCCATTGTATTCTTGTTGGGGTCGTTTCATCATCCTCATGAAGTCCCTTACTCTAGCTCACTGGGTAGTAGCATGAGGGGTTTTATATTCTTGTTGGGACTGATTCATTTATGATCACTCTCGTCGTGTACGTCTCTTTTACATTCGGGGACGAATGTTCCAAAAGGGGGAGATATTGAAACAACCCCAAAAAGTGCCCGAAAATATGCCTCGGAATGCCCGAAATTTTGAATTCCATATATCTCAAAATTCATTTGTTATTTCAAAAATTTGACTTCATATTCTTGCTTAGGGGGTCAAAAATAGGGGAAAAAGGGTCTAACCCCTATTTAAGAGCGAAAGATTAGCAATTATGAAATCCCATGGTGCAATTTCTAGTGGGGTCTTCGCATTGCCTCCGCGAAGCACCTCCGCTTATTTTGGGGGCTGTGTTTTTTAGTTCGGTTCAAGAGTTCTAAGTTTTGGGCCTAAGTGTTCCCAAACGTGTTTATACCCATACTTAGCCTTATTTCGCCCTCATATCACCTAAATATTTCTTAATACTCACTTAAACACTTAGCTATATTTTCACTCCCCAAACTCAAGTCTCAAACCCTCATCCCAAGCTAAGGTTTTCCGTCAAGGTTCTTCTTCAAGCTTCAAGTCTCCATCTCCAATCTTCACCAAGTTCATCTCCAAGCTAAGGTATGTG
>JAPFFP010021680.1:0-16379 GCA_026153255.1 Solanum medicagineum
ATGAATTGGGGAACTAAGGGAAATGGGGCTAAGGGGCCAGAACATAAAAATCATAAGAAAATAAAGATGTAGATACAATCATAGACTGTGCCTAACAATACCTCTAACATAAACGTGGCAAGGGATAAAACATGTTTAAGCTAACCCACAAATACAATAACAGCAAAAGAAATATACAACTGGAACTAAAATATCTTAATAAACCAATCTAGAAAGAAAACTAGGATATTGTGCATGAATTAAAGGATCGCCAACTCTCGTCTTCAATGGACTAAAGCAAGTGACGTGAAGAATATCGAGGAGCGTCAGTCCGTACATGGTTAAATCATATAGACATAAAAGTATGCGTCAGTAATTTTAATATACTGGTACGAAGGTATGCAATGCATGACACAGTGACAATGATAAGATAATTCTTGCTAAGTCTCATGTTACAATCACATATTTACAAAGGCATTAGTAAGTCATAATCAAGCCAATATCATTTAAGCATACAAGGACAACTTTAGAAAGAACTTAGTAGGACGCATGGATGAACATAGTCATGAATAAGGAAATCATATAAACTTGGGACATACATGAAATATAGGGACTCAAATCATATACCATAGAAGAAACATCTTTGAAGTATGAGGAGGACATACATGCGGGTGATCCTTTAGCACATTACTTTAGTTATAGAACGTGAGATAATGCATAGTAGAAATAAATAACTTACCCTTACTTGAAAGCATAATGAGACACATAGAATTAGATTTATGAGAAAACACATGTTATTATGAACAATTAAAATATTAATATCCTTGGGTGAATAATACATCACTTTACATAAAAGGTCATTTTATTATGCAAGAAACATTAGTAATCATAATGGAGACCACCTTATATACTTGAAGTCATAGTCATATACCTTTAGGAGAAATACCATTTGAACTTGTGAAACAATGAGTCATAGAAACCTTAAAATACCTTTGGACATAATATAAAGGAACTATCACAAATCATCATAGAAGGACACCTTGTGAACATAAGGAGAACTTGAGCATAAACGAGAGCACCCTTTAACTGGCATAATCCATATGAGCTAAAACCATGGAGTCTCGATGTTTCTCTTACACCATAGAAAGGGGAAGATCACTTACCAAGATGACCTCCTAAGATGCCTAATTGGATCTACTAAGGCCTGCTATTGAGCAACCTCTATAATCGGTTGGTCTAGAAATCAACCTCTACTAGCGAGTGACTCTTATTTCCTATGGTGGTACACAGCTATGGGACAATGGGATTCTAATAACCGTCTTATGCCTCTTCTACTTGGGAGCTTCTGCATTCATCCCAAAGTCTACTTAGTGCTAAGTAGAACTCTCATGGAATAATCATAAGTATGAATCATAGAATCATTAGTGGAGAGGATAGAGGTATTCTACTAACCCGTCCTATGATCCTTTTGAACCAACGGAAAGAAATTTTAGTACCCAGACCCATAAACATTTAAAACATTAATCATCATCATAAAGATAGCTACTCTGTGTTGGCTAAGCCTCTATTATTGGCTAGCATCATAATCTTGTCTATGCCTCTACAATCGACTCATCATCTCATATCCCTCTACTAATGGGCTATCATAGTATCATAATCATGGCTAGGTGGGGACTCACATTTATTTCATTCATTAATTCTTGAATCCAACGAGTCTAGTCCCAAAACAGCATTTAGATAGGGGTATAGTCATAACATGCATAAACTTGTGCACTATAACGTCATATAGAGGACCTTTCGAAAATGCATAGCTTTTATATACTTCAATGTGTTTCATAATATACTTGACAAACCTCATCATTCATAATATCTGTTTATAAAGAAAGGAATACATGAACTTACATAAAGTTTCATAGTATTCTCAGGAAGTAATAACATAAATGATGACTCTTAATGTTTAGGACCTTCATGTTCTTACATAGCATGGATTGGCACTTCCATCTTTCATAAAAGATGCTTCGAGACTTCCTTTTTTCACAAAATATTTGCTTCATATATTCTAAGTCCAAAACATAAGATTTTCATGTTTAAAAACTCGTAAGCATAAAATTCATCTACATCATGCATACATAAGATAGGACGTAATCATTTAGAATCATTCAAATCAACCCAACCTGATCTTTTGTAAAATTCTAACTAGAATAATCATGATTTTCAACTCAATATTCATCATAGGACATAACATGAATGTAATATTCTTCATATAACTAAGAATGCATCATAAATTACAAGATTAAATCAACTTTTTGAAACTTCACAGCATACATAAATCTCGAACCCAAAATAGAATAAAGAACTTGAAACTTCACAGCATACATAAATCTCGAACCCAAAATAGAATAAAGAACTTGAGCTTTATGAAGGGATGGGGCTCCACAAATCAAACTCACATACCTTAGCTGAAGATCTACGAAAAAATCATGAAATTTGATGAAGAAACCCAAAATCCTAGCCTTTCCTTCAATGGAGGACCACGGGAGGTTGAGAGGATTTGAGACTTAAGTTTTAAGAGAACGGTTTAGGAATGGGGGTAAATGGGGTAGTATAAAATCATATAGGGCGTAAAGAGGCGAAAAAGACATAGCATTGAATATAGGATGTGAAGAAATGACAAAAACACCATTTCTAAAACTGGCCAGATCGTTCCTACAAAAGCCCGTTTACGGGCTGTAGGTCAACCCACTGTTCGTCAGGTAACACACTTGAAATCCTTGAAATCTAATCTTGCTAAACCCAAATGGAAAAACCTTCTTACAGTTCATATAAGAAAATATGGGTTTTGGTTGGACTCGTAGATTCCCTCCACACTTGGCCATTTTTCCCATCTTCTTGGACCCATTCCACGAAGGGATTCTACGAGTCGTGCTATGTTCTATGTGTCGTGCTAGTAACTTGTAGGTCTCCTTCCAGCAACTCCAAAACTCCTTCAAGTCAAGGCCCTCATCGACGAGATCATCTACGGACCATATAATCACTTACAACCCATACGTCTCCCCCATAAATTTGACTGTGGGTCATTTTTCAGGCCAACTTTCTGCACTCTTAGGCTCATAAAATGGGGATCGTTACAATATCCTCCCTTGGGAACATTCATCCCCGAATGTTAATCAAGCTAGCATGATAAGATAAAAATGTACATGCAAACATAGCAACCCATCATGAATTCAAGTATACAAGTCTCACATCACTTTCATGCAAGGTTTTATAATCTTGGACATCAAACATCATTTTAAATGCATACATAACATGTTTTCATATTTTGCACACAAGATTCTAATTAAGAATCAACTTCATCAATAGCATGTACTAAAATCAAAAAGTCATAGGTAACATAAATGATGCATGAGGAGGAACATGAAAACTACCACTTTGCCAAAGCCGCAATGCAAGCACTTGCACCAAAACATCAACTATAGCATCATCACCATGGAACCATCTAACATCAATCATTACCATATTTGGACAGAACACGTACTTACCAGGTAAAGCATTTCAAGCTCTTTCTCTTCCCCTCCTAGCATCCACGGGCAATCCCTCCTCTTGTGCCCCAACTCACCACACTCAAAACAACCTTCTTATCCTATCAAGCACTCCCCTAAATGCATTTTACCACACTTGTTACAAGTAGGATAGGGGTTTCTCTCTCCCTAATTCCTAGGTTTTGAAACCCAAGTAGATGATGATTTACCCTCCTCAAAATGTGCCCACTTTGATTCTCTTGCACTCTTTCCCATCTTTTCATCCTCAATTTTATTTTAAAGTCATAAGCTTTGAAATATCCCTTTTATTTACTAACATAGCAGTCCGGCACTCTTGGATGAGAAAGTTGGATAGCCCCGACATGAATTTGCTCATTCTAGCACGAGGTCGGCAACCAATGATAGGGCATATTTGAAGAGTTAGGTGAACTTGAGGGAATACTCCCTCACACTCATATTCCCTTGCTTAAGGTTGATGAATTCTTGCATCTTAGGTTCCCTCAACTCTAAAGGAAAGAAGTGATCTAGGAATCCATCATTGAACTCTCCCCAAGATAAAGGACCCCAATCTTCAGTCCTCTCACTTTTTCATCGAGTGTGCCATATTTGTGTCACCCTTTTTAATTGGAAAGCCGCTAACTCCACCTTCTGCTGCGAAGTCACTTTCATAACGGCTAACACCTTATGCACTTCATCCATGAGCTCTTGAGCATCCTTCTCCACCTTTTATCTATGGAACTCGGTAGGGTTCATCCTAGAAAAGTCCCTTAACCTTAAAGTAGAAACGGGAGCATTTAGGACAAAGGCTCGTTGGTTAGCTTCGTTGGTCACATCTGCGCCAATATAGTGAGAGCGGCTCCAAATTTCGCATAAGTTACTCTTTCATCATGTGGGTCTTGAGGATTCCTTCTTGGAGGCATTATCCAGAAAAGTGCAAATAACGATTTGTTAGATAAAGGGAACCTTCGAACAACTCTAAAGAACAACATGGATCATGAAAGAAGTGAGACAATTCCTAAACAACTTATAGCCTTCTACACATAGATGTGGCGCACTTCAAACCTATGGGTAAAACTCTACTCGATGCGATATGTTGGACACCAAGGACCAATTCAAAATCTCGTGCTCTGATACTAAGTTTTTAACGATCTGACCTAGGGGCCTAGTCATCAAACGGCGAATGAGACATCCGAAAGGCACCTCACCTAAGCCATCTTAAGCATCTTGGGCACTCATAGGCATGAACATGAAATGGGGAACTATGGAAAATGGGGCTAAGGGCTAGACCTTAAAAATCATAATGAAATAAAGAACTAGATACAATCATAGCATGTGTACAACAATACCTCTTACATAAACATGGTGGGGGCTAAGACATGTTTCAACTCACCCTAAAATACAATCACAGTAAAAGAAATATACAACTGGAACTAAAATATCCTAATACACCAATCTAGAAAGAAAACTAGGATATTGTCTTCAAACTAGAGGATTCACCAACTCTCATCTTCAATGATTCAAAGCTAGCCATATGAAGGATATCGAGGAGCATCAGCCCCTACATAGTTAAATCATGTAGGCAAAAATGTATCTGTCAATACTTTGAATGTATTGGTATGAAGTTATACAATGCATGACATGGTAACAATGATAAGATAATTCATGACAAGTCTCATGTTACAATCACATATTTACAAAGGCATTAGTAAGTAATAATCAAGCCAATATTATTTAAGCATACAAGGACAACATTAGAAAGAACTTAGTAGGATGCATGGATTAACATAATCATGAATAAGGAAATCATATAAAATTGGGACATACATGAAATATAGGGCCTCAAATCATATACCATAGAAGAAATATCTTTGAAGTATGAGGTAGACATATATGCAGGTAATACTTTAGCACATTACTTTAGCCATGGAACATGACATAATGCATAG
Source organism: Solanum medicagineum (assembly GCA_026153255.1). Taxonomy (NCBI): domain Eukaryota; kingdom Viridiplantae; phylum Streptophyta; class Magnoliopsida; order Solanales; family Solanaceae; genus Solanum; species Solanum medicagineum. Next base: position 5,465 of record JAPFFP010021680.1, read on the forward strand.
GAGAAATAAAGAACTTACCCTTACTTGAAAGCAAAATGAGACACAAAGACTTAGATTAGTGAGAAAACACATGTTGTTATGACCAATCAAAATATTAATATCCTTGGGTGAATGATACATCACATTACAAAATAGGTCATTTTATTATGCAAAACACATTAGTAATCATAATGGAGACTACCTTACATACTTAAAGACATAGTCATATACCTTTAGGAGAAATATCATTTGAACTTGTGAAACAATGAGTCATAGGAACCTTAAAACACCTTTGGACATAATATGAAGGAACTGTCATAAATCATCATAGAAGGACACCTTGGGAATATGAGGAAAACCTGAACATATGTTAGAGCACACTTTAACCAACATAAACCATGTGAGTTAAAACTATGGAGTCCCAATGTTTTCTTTACACTAAAGAAAAGGTAAGGTCACTTGCAAAGGTGACCTCCTAAGATGCCTAAGTGGATCCACTAAAGCCTGCTATTGAGCAACCTCTACAATCGATTGGTCTAGAAATCAACCTTTATTAATGGGTGACTCATATTTCCTACTGTAGAATGTAGATATGGGAAAATGGGATACTACTAACTGTCTCATGCCTCTTCTAACAGGGAGCTTCTGCATTCATCCCAAATTTCACTCGGTGCTGAGTAAAACTCTCATGGAATAATCATAAGTATGAATCATAGAATCATTAGTGGAGAGGTATTTCTACTAACCCGTCCCATAAGTCTTTTGAAATAATAGAGAAGGAATTTTATTAACCTATTCCATAAGTATTTAGAACATTAATCATCATCATAAAGATAGCTCCTATTTCTTGGCTAACCCTCTACTATTAGCTAGTATCATAATCTTGTCTATGCCTCTACAATCGGCTCATCATCTCATATCCCTTTACTAACGGGCTATCATAGTCTCATGATCATAGCTAGGTGGGAACTCACATTTCTTTTATTCATTCATTCATTCTTGTCCCTAATGAGTCTAGTCCCAAATAACATATAGACAGTGGTATAGACCTGACATGCATAGGCTTGTGCATCATAACGCAAAAAAGAGGACCTTTAAAAATGCATAGCTTTCATATACTTCAATGTGTTTCATAACATACTTGACAAACCTCATCATTCATATTATCTATGACTTACAAAGAAAGGATGACTTACAAAGAAAGGACTTCATGAACTTACATAAAGTTTTGTAGTATTCTCATGAAGTCATAACATAAATGATGACTCTACCGTTTAGGACCTTCATGTTCTTATATAGCATGGATTGGGACTTCCTTCTTTCATAAAACATCAGCTTCATATAGATTAAGTGCAAAACATAGGGATTTTCATGCTTAAAGACTCGAAAACATGAAATTCATATATATCATGTATACATAAGATAGGATGTAATCATTCACAATCATTCAAATCAACCCAACATGCTATCCTTGCAAAACCCTAACTAGAATTATCATGAATTTCAACTCAATATTCATCATAGGCCATAACATGATGTAATATACTTCATATAACTAAGAATGCATCGTGAATTACATGATTAAATCAAATTTTTTATACTTCACAATATACGTAAACCTCCCAAAATAGAATAAGGAACATGAGCTTTATGAAGGGAAGGGGCTCCACAAATCAAACCCACACACCTTAGCCGACGATCTGTGAAAAAATCACAAACTTTGGTAAAGAAACTCAAAACCCTAGTCATGCCTTCAATAGAAGACCTTGGGAGGTTAAGAGGAATAGGGACTTAGGTTTTAAGATAATGGTGTAGGAATGAGAGTAAATGGGGTAGTATAAAACTGATATAGGGCATAATAGAGGCCAAAATGACATAGCATTGGATTTAGGATGTGAAGAAATGACAAAAACACCCTTTTCAAAACTGGCTAGATCGATCCTACGAAAGACCGTTTACAGGTTATAGGTCAACCCACGGGCCGTAGTTCTTTTCTGCCTGGTAATGCACCTAAAATCCCTGAAACCGATTGTTGTTGGACGTAAACCACGAAACCTTCTTATGGTTCATATAAGAAAATACCAGTCGTGGTTGAACTCGTAGAGTCCATCCAAACTTGGCCATTGTTTCCAACTTCTTGGACCTGTTACACGAAGGGATTCTCTAGGTCATGCTATTTTTTATAGGCCATGCTGGTAACTCATAGGTCACCCTCCAGCAACTCCAAAATTCTTTCAAGTCAAGGCCCTCAACAACGAGCTCACCTGCGGACCGTATAACCACTTACGACCTATAAGTCTCCCTCATAAACTTGAATAGGGGTCATTTCTAGGCCAACTTTCTACACTCATAGGCTTTTAAATTGTGGGTCGTTACACAAGCGTGCCATCAAATCTAGGAGGAGCTAACCGAACAAACCTTTCAAAACTCGTATGCTCCGCAGTAGACATAGCAGGGCTAGTAAAGGATGGTGGCACCATAAATTCGGGCAGTGCAATAGGTGGTGCGATAGAAAAACCCTGAAGCTGTGACCCAGAACTCGGTCAATCAGGCTGACGAGGAATAATTGAAACCATGGAAGGATCCCTTAAAGCTGATGAAGGACCATATATGAACTATAGGTGGAACAACTAGAGCTAAAGAAGGGCCAACTAGCATTATAGGAGATGGTGCATCGAGAATAATAGGGGGCGAAGAAGCTCCCTCAAGCCTAGCAACATACATAGAAGTATCACCTGAACTAAAGGCATGGCATCGAAAGATGATGGAGTAGATTAGATACATTCAAAATAGTTGATATGAAGAAATGCAGAATGGAAACAAGACTGAAGTTTTCCCTATCAAGTGCCCCGTAGCCTTCCGAAGATGGTTATGGACGTCTCCATATCGGTCCGCAAGACTTTACTAGACACCCCGCTCTTGACTATCGAGCCCAATAGACCTAGCGAACTTGTCACGACCCAAAATCGAATCACAACTAAAGAAAAATAATAGTAAAATAAAACCAACACAACACTCGATTTCAAATCATAAAACCTAGAGTCATGAGTACAAGAGCATCTAAAGTAATATGAGTGAGAAAATACAAGTTGTCTCAAAGGTAAAATACATTGTATGGAATAGATAAGGAGTCCCAAAGAAACACAGCGACTTGAAGTCTGAGTCTCACTGCTGAATTTGGTAATGACAAGGAACTCAACACAATAGATCAACTACCCTATGGAGGGCCCTATGCTCAATCTGCAGGGAGGAAACAAAGTAGGGATGAATACACCAAAATGTACCTAGTAGGTTCAACCGACTGAGTAAAAGAAATCGACTAAGTATATAATAATGAATAATCATATCAGTTATAATAACAATAAAAGATAGTGAATCCAATTAATGATGAAATGCAAATAAGATGTATGTATGCAATGTATCGGGTGAAATCATGACTGTTGCACAGCCGATGTACACATTTATCGAGCTAAAGCTGACAGATAGAACCCTGGAGCCTCGTAGACCATGTACTAAAATTTTTCATGTACCACAATATCTCAGCTTTGCCACCTCTATGAGGTTAAGGGGTTTCAAAAGTGGTAAAATCCTTCCCTTGCCACCTCAGAGTGGTCAAGGAATTTTAGAAAAAAAGGTACATAATCTCAAAAAGTGGTACATCTCACCCTTGCTACCTCAGCATAGTCAAGGAATTTTGTAAAAGGTGGTACAATATCTCAACCTTGCTACCTCAGCGTAGTCAAGGGGTGGTATAGATGTAATATGAGATAAATGCATGCCAATACCATAATATCAAGATACATAACATCAACATAATAAGATTACCGATAAATAACTATCGCAGAATCAAGAAAATAGTGCCAAGTGTCAAACCTTGTATCATAAGTCATCAATATGTCACAAATTATCATATTCTCATCAATAACCAAGTATATCAAAGATACCGGACTTCATAAGTCCCAAAATATACACATGATTCCCAAAAGTATGTCAAACACCATAAAGTTGCCATAAAACTTTCCAAATGATATCAGAAGTCTTATATTATCACAATGATATCCATAATATCCTTAATTTCAAGAATACATCTCAATTTATCAACAGTCACGATTTACTCCAATTCCAACATAATTGATATGGTAATTTCATTAAAACTCTAACATATCGATCTAATAACTCATGGAACAACCTAAATCTTACAATCATCACATAAGCATATCCAATAACTTAAATCTAGTCGCAAAAAGGTTAGCCAAACCTACCATGATGACGAAACCGCTCTCAAACCAAGACTTTTAATCAATCCAAACCTCAAAACAAGCTCCAATTCAACCAACCACTATCAAGAATAGATTATACGTGCCAAAAGATAATTTTTGATACCTATATTGGCATGAATTAGATCCAGAGGTAAAATGGTTAAAATTAGGGCTAAATTTTAAGAACCTCGAACCTGGAAATTGAGCTCAAAATGAAGTTTTACATAGAAAAATGAAGTTTGTGAGTGAAAATTTCATAAAACCTAAGTAAGAATTGAGGGAGAAATCATCATTTAAAGTTTGCATTATGTTCTTGAAAACCCATAAAAATTGGAGGGCTGAAACAAATATTTCAAGTCAAAATCACAATTTAAATGTTGAGAATCAAAGATATGTGTTTAGGAAGCTTACCAAAATGAAAATCCATGAAAATCCTTGCTCAAAATTGCACCTCCAAGCTTTTTAAAATTCAAAAATGGCAGAAAATGCTGGTGTAGTCTAAAAAGGGAAGAAAGAGATATTTTCAGTAGTAAAAATTAAAGAAAAAATGGGTGTTGACCAGCTTGACCTGTGTTGACCATGGTCAACTTGCACCAACGCCCTTCAAAACAAGCTTTTTAACCCTCAAAACTCTTCTAGAACCCAATACGCATAAACCAAACATGTAACTCTACCAGAAATGGCATTTCGGACACAATAAAATTATCAAAATTTGATTTCAAGGTCTCCTTGACCCGATTCCCTATAAAGCTTATTAAAACTAGTTAAACTCAAAATATCCCTCAAAAACTCCAAAAATTATAATGAGACCATTTTTACCATTAGTTTCACATCAGGTGACAACATCGGACGCGTTATCAACCTCTTGTCTCCCTTGAAGTACATAGAATCGGTTATGACGTGAGGTACCCATTTGTTGGTCTCCTTGTGCCCTTTGAGCTCCATGAGCACCATGTCCTTGAAGATGGACTTCCTACCATTGTTTGGAATATGTTACAACCTTGTGCCAACTTGCCACACCTATAGCAAACACACGTGTCCATCAAGCATTTGCTGATATGATTCCTTCCATATTTTGGGCACCTAGGAAGAGTGAGCCCACCATTCCCACCTTGAGCTTGATTATTAGGGTTTGTCACCTTATCATTGATGAGCCTTTGGTTTGGAGCATTTGATGACCCTTGGCCTTGTTGAAAATGACCACTTCTACCATCCCTAGCATCTTCGAACCCACCTTCATAACGAGCCCTCTTGGACTCCCCCGCCTTTCTCTTCTCAAGCTTCTCTTCTACATGTTGCTGGACATTTGTCATGAGCCAAGATATGTCTGTCTCCCCTATAAGCATAGCGGCGTGGCATTTTTCTTTGACCAAGTCGGACACTCTCGACGCAAATTAGTTCATTCTTGCTTATGGATCGGCAACAAAGTAAGGAGAAAACTTTGAGAGCTTGTTGAATTTGAGGGAATACTTCATGACACTCATGATCTTTTCCACCCATAGTTCAATAGGAAAGAAGCAGTCAAAAAAGAGAGTCAGAACTTCTCCCATGGAATAGGCTCATCAACCACCCTTTCCATACATTTCATAGCATTTCATAATATCATTCTATGTATAGTTGAAGGTCACAAAATTATTCATAAAAAAAATCAACCCTTAATATGAGTTCCTGCATATTCAAACCAATGCTTGACAATTTCCAACTCAAATTATGCATAATAATAAAAATAGGAAGTACTCGTAGTTGTTCAAGAATTAAAACCAAGGATTAAATTGAAAAGAATTTCGGACTCTATGGGTGGAAGGACATATGGATTAAAAAAGCCATATACCTAAATTCTTAAAGAAGATGAAAGAAGCTTGGTCCTTAATGGAAGAGCCTTGAAACCCTAGAAACTTTGGAAAATTTGGTGGAGGTATTTTAGAGAAGCCGAGGATTTTAGGTGATTTAGTGAGTGATATAGGCTCAAAAATGGTATAAGTTTCGAGGATTCCCATATATAAGGGTTCGGGTATTTGCCCCAATTGTCCTCACTTAAATTTGAAAATTTTCAAAAAAAAAATTGTACTACAATGAACCCTCTCCATGATGCAGACTTGCTCCCTCATAGTTCATTTTCATGGGAAATTTAATTTTTCCCTGTTTTGGCCCTGAGATAAATCTCGATCATTTTTACACTAAAATAAACCCTCTCCACGATACAGAGAGGTCGTGTACCTCTCTGGAAAGTGCAAAAACAAGTAAAAAATTTGGTACAATTGACTTAAAAATTGAAGGAGACTATTTTTCCACACAATTTTGCCTCCTAAACAAGAATATAGCCTCGGATTTGCCAAAAAAGAATGAATGATATATTATACAAGTAATCATTTATAAGGTACCCAAGGCTCTTAGGAGGTGTTACATTAGGTCACCTCTATTAGAATCTTGAATCTCCTCCCAGGTCAACCTCAAGGCCCTTAAGTCACCCATTCATAAATCATATTAGGATCTTAGGTCACCTCATGGCCCTAAGTCACCCGTTCATAAATCATATTAGGATCTTAGGTCATCTCATGGCCCTAAGTCACCCTTTCATAAATCATTGTAGAATCATAGGTCACCCAATGGCCCCAAGTCCTCCTTTACCATAGTCATATTAAAGTCCTAGGTCATCTCTTCAGAATCCTGAGTCCTCCCAGGCCAACCTTAAGGCCCTAGATCTCCTTCCCATAGCATAATAGAGTCCTAGGTCACCTTTTCAAAACCCTAAATATCTCCCCAGGTCAACCTTAAGGCCCTAGATCCTCTTATCATATTCATAACATGTTCATTATCAAGTCATAGATACATTCTTACTCATGATAGTGCAAAGGGAATGTTTTACCTATCCTCATCAATACATATCAATTCATGCATCATAGTGAACACTCAATTGTACTTGAAAGCACATTTGTCATCATGTCATATTCATATTCTTATTGAGGCCATGGTCAATCTCATAGTCAGATCATGTCATACTAGTTTATATGTTCAATTCATGTTCATGTTCATCATCTCAAGCCCAAATTAAGTTCATGTTCATAGATCCATTCAATTCATGCTCACATTTGAAAGTATACATATTCATGTTCATAATCAAATTCTCATGTAGAAGCCTTATACATGTATGATCATGTAATGAGAGGTGTGGATATAACATGTGTATATGAAATCTAAGTTCAGAACATGATAATTAGATAGAAACATACATAATTCACACTTAGAAGAGCATTTGAGTCATAGTTGAAGTTATTCATGCATTAATTCATGATTCATCAAGTTATGTAAGTTCAAAACTCATGAAAACCATATGATCTAATTGAATAATGTTTAATTCATGCTTAAACGTCATTTGTATGTAACTCATATCATAATTCCAACAATTTAAGATCAAATCATAAAAACCATGCTTTAAAGTGTATATGAAAGAGGTTTGGGCTAATGCTTGAAAGGAAATCATGGATGAATCTCATATACCTAAGCTTAGAATGATGAATAGAGAAAATCGGTATGGACCTTGAAACCTAGATGAATCCTTAGCTTGCACTTGAATGTAGGAATCAAAGAGTGTTTTGGGAATTAGATATCACGCCCCAAAAGGGTACCCTAGACGTAACCGACACATAGAGACTATTGCCAGTCCCCAAGCGAACCACTTGGCCTCATCACATTCATTCAATCAATAAACTCTACAAATCAGTAGAAGACATAAGGAAGTAATGGGCACATCTCTTCTAGTCTCAAAATAATATTATAAATGGAAAGGCTAGTAGAAAGAAACTAGCTCAACAAGTCTTAACATCAACATTCGACTTTAGTCTATGAAGCCTTTATCACTATTGGGTGGTGCCAATGACAGACCCATGGCTACCTCAATCAAAATAAAGCTAATCAAATCTAACTCTAAGGCAAGATGAATTAAATATAATGAATCCCTCGAAGTAGCGGAGGCTCACCAATCAGCTGAACGTCTCAAATCCTCAATGATGCGCCTGTTGACGATTGCCAAATCTTGTATCTACGTCATGAAATGATGCAGTCCCAAAGGGGATGTCAGTATGTGGAATGTACTAGTATATAAAATAGTTGAGTGAAACTGAAACAGGTAGAAAAATGTAGAAATAATATTCAACATCAAAGATAGTAACAATCAACATGTCAAATATCTATCTAAAGCATGAATACAAGTGACCTCAACCAATCCAATCATCAATAAAATTAGGCCCATGTCAGAAGGACTCATTTCATCTCGACTCAGATTACTCAATTTGAGAACTTTTTGGGAGTTTCTCTTATCCGACAATAATCACTTATGAGTTAGTGATTGTACAACAATCATGTTGATGTTGCCAAAGCCATTATGTACTTGCCAAGTAAAGAACGAATCGAAACCACATGGACAAGTCCAAATGGAGACAACAGATAAGTCCTCTATTGATGTCAGTGACTTCTAATCTGAGGGGACCTCATCATAAGGTGATGTGGCAATCCTGATCCTCACCTATGCTCGGCTACATAGTTTGATGAGTGCGAGTTGGACTAACTCTTACTCTTTCGGTGCTCGATACTCCTCCCATGACTCAATTCTCATAAAAAAATCCATCCAATCAAACTATCTCAATCAGCCTCATGGAGTCTCTCAATCAATCTCATGGAGACTCTACTCATCTCACAAATCAGCATTCAACCAGTAGCTCAAGGATTAGAACAATCATTAGGGAACAATCGAATAGACAAATCTTTAGAGTTTGTTCATGGAGACTCAAGGGACTATCAAATTCTACCAACTCATCATCATTCTCACCTCACAATCACAATCACAATCAAAGTTATCACTCAAGGCTCTAGACTCAATCCCTATATTTTTTCATGCAATCTTTAAGAAAATAATAAGTAGAGTTTATGCAAAGTTCAAAAAAAGAGTTTGTGATGATCATCAATATATGAAAATTCATGTAAAAGTTATAACTTCTCAAGAAAATAATCAAGAATCATATATGTGGACTCAAGAACCTTCAACTCTCATTTAAGACCATCTATAGGACACATGGGAGAACAATCTCATGCTTTTAACTTTGCCTTATATACCTGGATGAAGATTGTAATAATCTTCTTCAAGAATTGGACTCTAATTTCAATCCCCCAAGCTTGCTTGTCTATTCTCTCAAGATTTTCTTGCGTAAGAACTTAAGGGAAAATGGGTTTTAGAAACCCTTAATCGATATAAAATGACTTTAAGAACACATTTTAAGAATTGGAATAGGGTGGGGAATGACCAAAAGGCCCTTCTCAAAGTAAAAGAAAAATTTTAAAAATTTGTACACTGGGAGGGGCGCGGACCAGTGTATTTCGCGAATTTTTCCAAAATTTCAATTCCCATCGAAAATTTTAAAAAATGTTAAGTGTGTCTCCGTGCCCCCTCCACGTCACGCCAAGGGCGCGGATCGAGACTATTTTTGGAATTAAATTAACAAAAATTATTTTTCGCTCCGATTGCTCTTAAATCGGGTCGAGATCATTTTTACACTCAATGTTCCGCACTGATCACAAATCCAATCTCGGATTTCCATTAGAGCTTTGGAAGATGCATTATGTGCACAATTACGTTCTAGGAGCGTTTCGGTAATTTTACCGGATGTTACATTAGAATTGTGAGGCTGTATTAAGGCATGCATGCAATGTTATGAATAGGCTAGGGGCTGACTTAGAAGAGCTTAGGAGTCAGTAGACGTTCCATAGGCACTTAGGATTTAGGAAAAATACCAAGATGATCCCTTAAAAACGGACTTGAAAATTGCACCTGGGCACCTTCACATCTAATGAAGTGCACCACGGCTCATGAAGCCATCCGTGGTGTTGTGCCTTGGTAAAATCAGTGGGGGGCAAGTGAAGGGCACCCTCCACGGGCCACATCACGATCTGTAGAGTGCACCACAATCTATGATATGCTCCGTGGTGGGTAGACCTTCCAAGCAGCCCCTTGAAAAAGCTAAGAATTTGTTTTTTATAAGAATGGGGGGTGCTCAGGAGAGGGGGTTGGGTTGGAGTAAGGGATAGTGAAACATGTATTTAATTTTTTTTAAAAAAAAAAAACTAATTTTGTTAAGGGGGATGTGTGGCGGGTTAGGCTAGTAGGTTATGGGGACGAAGTTAAAATTGGGGTGATAATTTTATTTTCTAAAGAATTAAACAAAAATTGATGGGAGTAGAGGTGAGGAGTTGGTAAAAGAATTTATTTTTGAAGCTTATAACATGATCCTACTATTATAATGGTATCCATATTTACCCATATGATCCATTAGGTAACTTGTTTTTACCTATTTAAAAGTTATCCAAAATACAAAAAATTACAGAAATACACAACTTCTGTTTACGTAATTTCATGTAATACCGACTCTTTTAAAAAATTACTAAAATCCCTTAAACGATACAAAACTGCAACACTTATTGATACAAATTACAATTTCTACTTCTCCATGTATCATAGTTAAAATCTCTTAATGCTCCTATGTCACACCCCATCCTAGGGTTGTGACCAGTGCCCGATTGGGACACCTAGACACATGCTAACCTGAGTCACCCAATCTATCCGAACTGGAAACCTACCGGAATTTCGGCAGAGTTTCCTCTGTTTTGTTAACTAACCTCACCTGCAA